>VWZD01000528.1:194331-240040 GCA_013396695.1 Sakesphorus luctuosus | reverse complement strand
AATCAAACAATCAAATCTCTCCAGAAAAATACCAATGACAGAATTTAGGCTGCAGAAAGTGGTATCTGGTGACAAAGCAGTCTCTAGTGAAGACATTTGGCAGGGGAGCAAAGCTGTCTGTATATCTGAATGTCTTCAGGGAATTATTTTCTTTTCACCTTTTTGAGGCATAGCAGGGCAGAGGGGAACAAGGGAACAGAATAGGGGAGATACTAGCTGTAGTTTTTTGCCTATTTGCTTTTCTAAGGGGAAAAAAAATTCTTTCAAGAAAAATTTTCACTTTTTAAGTGACTAAACCACATTTCTCTAATAAATCTTTGACTTACAGATCCCTTTACATCAGTAGCATAGTTATATTGTTTTTCAAGTATTGATCATGTAATCACATTAAATACAACCAAAACAAAACCAACCCAATAAACAACAATAAAAGAGAGCTTTATGTAGATAAATGTTTATAAAGTTGTGATATTTTAATTTTTACTTCAGATTTTGCACTAAAAGAGAACTCATATACACTTTTGAGTGTTTGACAATAATTATGCGCTTATTAGTAACAGTACATGTACATGACCCTGAGATTTTCTCACTTGGTTAGAGCATGGTACTCATACCACAAGGTTGCATGTTTGACCCCCTTACGGACTAATTGCTTAAGAACTGCATTCAATGATCCTTCTGTGTCTCATCCAACTCAGAATATTCTGTGATTTAGAATACAGTGACCTTGTTGACCAATAGCCTGAAATGCTCAGTACAGACATTTTTCCTCAACTTACCAAATGGGAAAAAATGAAAGAGCTCAAGGAAGGTTTCCATGTCTCACCTCAATGGACAACAAATCATCCTTTTCCCTAAAAACAATTGGACAAATTCATCTTATAATATCANCTTTAGTTAATGCTGTAATTTACACTTTGTCAAGCATATGACTAATGTCACTACTTTTATTATCAGATATATCCCTAATTTATAACTGATTACAGGTATATGTTGGACAGGTTATGGATATTTTAACAGAATATTGATAAACCAACAACAAACATATGCCATTGAGGTTAGGGTGAGTATTTCAAACGTGCAAACTCAGAAGAATCAAAGCACTTAAAAAAGTTTGAACACTGGACCTGTTCTCTGTATGAATTGTGAACATAAGGAAATATTTATACAATAGTTAAAATAGTCAAACTTTTAATAACTATACATATGTATAAACTAAGTTGATCAGATCACCTACTTTTGTATAAATTTACAGAAGTCAGTAGAACTGTATTTGTTTGATAATATTATTTATTGACCATTAATCTACACAATTTACACACTTGGGTTTTGCTATTTATAGTACAAGATCACTGAGCCTGTGTTTTATTATGTGCTGGACAGAACATAAATAAAAATAGTTAAATCTTTATTTTATGATAGTTTATATCTCAAGCCTCACAACAGTCTTTATCAGAAATAGCTCTAGAACCTCTGTGAAGAGGTTATACCATATGGGCTGAAGGGAAATTTGTTACTGTTGCAACAAAGAACAATGACGTGCAAACAGATTTATCATTTTGAAGTAAGATCAAGGACGGATCTCTGGGGAATTTTTTTTTCCGTTAGCAGTGCATAATGAAAAGAGTTTGCATTGTGTAAATGCATAAAATATCTCTACAAATGCAGAGTGCAGATCTCCATTGAAGTTACAAACAATATGGAGCCTAAGAATACACTATAAAACTTTTAAGGCTTTAACCTACACGAGGCATCTACCTTTTTATTTTCCAGCCTTTAGAAATTAGTCATTATGTAATCCTGTAATTACTTCACCTAAATTATGTCATTCAGCAGCGTTGACACAAGACCACATTTAAAATAGACACCACTATGCAGTTTTTGGGTTTTTTTTCCTCACCTTGATAAAGCATAAAAGTAAAATGTTAACGTGAGTCTTGAAAGTTCAATTTCCACCTTGTATAGTGCATTTTGGCTCAGAAATTACATATACTTGGCACTATTTTGCTTCATCAGTGTTAATAATATTATCTTTTGGCTTATCTTCAAAGATTTCATCTGTCTTATATATCCAGTATTTCCAGTTTCAAAGTAATTTTTTATTTCCTTATCTTTTTTAAAAGTTCTTCATTGTTGATTATTTAATTCTTTTAACCGAATTTTAGAATATATTTCCCCAAAATAAAGCCAATCACAGAATATAGAATTGACCTTCAAAGCATATTAGATCACCCTATACTTTTGGTTACAGAATAAAAAAATGTAAGAGTTGAATAGCTAAATTGTATTTCAATAAGGCTTCCTGCTCCAAAGTCAAGAAAGTCCATCATTATTACCAGAAGTATGCGTAGCAAAGTAGTGAGGGAATCAGAAAGTTTTAGAAGATGTATGTTTTGAAGCACTGTACAACAGCCAGTAGAGTGCACAATAACTTAGATCTTACCCAGGATTCTGTGGGACATAAATACCTTTAATATTATTATGTGATGTATGATAGTCAGACATAAAGTACATCAAAATTCTTAAATGTCAATGTATACAGCACTTTGTAAACAAGAAACACAGCCAGGAAATGTGATTTGTTACTGGAAAAAATCCCCAGGGTTAAAAGACTGAAAAGGGAGAGTTGCCATCTTCTCTCTGAATTGGAGCCTGTATAAAGAAGGAATATTTATTTTTAAGTAACACTTTATTGAATTCCAGATTTAAAGAAGCCTAGTGCTTATGCAATTTAGGAAATTTAGGTATAGAGACAGTGAAATATTTTCTTCACATTAGAAAATAACAAGTGAATCACATAAAACCAGAAGATACACATTTACACATAATCAAAGCTCTATTTCATCAAAGTATTCCAAACAATGATTTGGCATGAGCATATCAGAAATATATGTTCCTTCTTTTTTTTTTCTTTGTCTTGGTTTGAGGGAAAACCCAAGATGTTTACCAAAAAGCAGAGGAGAGGATTCCTCCACAATAATCACTTCACTCTTTATTAATTTTTTAAAAAGGAACTTTAATCAGAAAAAGGATATAAGGATAACTGTTCTTAACTACTATATGTATACATATAACAGTAAACAGACCAGAGCAAACTACTGCCCCAACACCAAAGGTAAAACAAAACAAAAGAGAACAACCCCCAAAATGGTTGATTCCTCTTGGATCACTTATAGTTATGGACAGTGTCAATGTCACACATTGGCTGGCTGTGAAGTGAATTCTCAGTCTTTTTCCAGCAAGGCAGAGATAAAGGATGAACTCATGTGTACACTCTCTCTTTCTCTCTGTCCTCTGCTCCAAACAAAGAAGGAAAGGTGGAGGTGGAGGAAAATCGTGATACTTCCCAGGAATCTCCTTGCAGTCCAAATTGGTCCCCAGGAAGAGGGGAAAAACGGTCTGCAGTGTCCTGAAAGCAGCTGTGTCTCTCCCTTCTTCTTTCTCTCTCTGAAACTCAGGGTGCCCAGAGATGGAGAGGGAAGAGCAAAGAGCAGAACCAGCTAAAAAGAGCTCACTAGCAAGCAGTGGCTCTTTTTTTTATTGCTGATGCCCAAAGAAAATCCCCCCAAAAGTCAAACCAGGACACAGGGAACAAAGAAAAAACCCCTAAACTTCTCCCCACCCCCAGGTGCTGGGGTTCTGTTTTCTCACCCTATCCAACCGTTAAGGTTGAATCTAAAAGTCATCAGCTATCTTTTGTCTTCACTCCTGAGACTTCAAGCCTAAACCCTTTGTGTTGGTATGGTGAGAAAAATTCTCTGAGGGGGCTCCTCCCAAACACCACCTTCCTGTGTTTGAACCTTTAACACTGTTTGAAATATATACATTTTATTCTTGCCACAGCTGCCCCAGAATATTCTACTTTTCAGGAAAATACAGTTGTTTCAGGAGTAATGTGTATATTTTGTATGGAGTATAGGGTCCAAATAAAATAGATCTAAATGAAGACTTCAACAGCATTGAAGTTCACCCAGGCAAGGAGAAAGCAAGGAGAAAGTGGTTTTAATTGGACCGAAGAAGCATTGTTATTTCCATGACAGAGTCATAGAATCATAGAATGTTTTGGGCTGGGAGGAACTTTAAAGATTGTCTTGTTCTAAGACCCCTGCAATAAGCAGGAACATCTTCCACTAGACCAGATTGCTCAGAGCTTCATCCGACCTGGCCTTCACCAGTGTTGCAGAATTTTTTTTAATACTTATTCATTAATAGGTTATTACATATGAGTAATTCATTAGCTAGAGGGCAGTAGGCATTTCCCTCTAGACATGAGGAACAAATATCTTTTTAATTTCCAGCTAGAAAACCATTTTGTGTGCAGTAGGTACAGAGTGTACTTACTCTGCACTCATCAATCAGTGAGGTAACTGACACATCCAGGAAATAATTCAGCCTGTCTAAGATATGAATCCCCCAAAATATTCCAAGAATTCAACAATCTCAAGTGTTTGCAGAGATCACAAAAAAGGATGACATTTTGCACCTCGACCTAACACAGAAAGAACTATTTCTGCAATGAGGCTTTCAATTCTCAAGAACTACTTCAAGCCCAGTACACACCAAAAAGTGTGCCTTCCAAAATAATGTCAGAAAGTGAAGTGAGTGCTGCAACAAACATTGTAGAAGAAAAAAATTCAAAACTTTGCTCCTGCATCAGGAAAGAGGGAGAGGCCATGTTTTTCCATTAATTTGTACAACATGGCACACTGGCTTCCCCAGACAGTAACAGGGTTTCAATACTGCTGACACATAGATTAGATCTTGTCAGCAGAAGGTGTGAGATAACATGGTAAACTTCTATGGTAAGGTTCTTGAAAGTATTGAGAAAGCCTGTTAAAAAGACCACATTAAAGAGTTAGTTTCCCAATTGAACAAGGTTGTCTATGGCACTTTGCCCACACACTATCATTCCATATTGGAAAGGTATCCACCTGTTCAGGAACCATCATTTTGCTGTGCTGTATTACAGTCTATCACTTTGTCAACTGAGCCATAAAAAAGGGAAAATCATTACGATGACCAATAATTGTTATATTGGCCACATTCAAAATTTATGGCACCTCAAAATTTAGGGAATATAAAAGCAGTCAGTTTAAGTCAGGCCAAAAATTCATCTTGTGCAGCATCCTGTCACTGAGATAGGTCTGTTACATGTCAAATACCTGTCTAATATCTAGGAAAGAATGATAGAAAGGGGATGACATACAAGATACTGTCCCAGAACATATACTTAACCTTTTCCCAGTAAACTAATTTCCTCATAGAACAACCTGCTTTGTCTTATGTTGACTTCTGAATAGCTTCCTGTACAAAATTTCTAAGGAAATAATAGAAAAGATGAACCTCAAACATATCACTACATTAACAAAGATGAGTGAATTGTAATGTGATTTCAGGACTAAAATTCTCCTCTCAAAAAAACCCCCTTAAAATCCAACAAAAAAAAAAAAAACAAACAAAACCCACAAAAAAAAAAAAAAAAACAAACAAAGAAACAAAACATCACAAGTATATAACCACCTGTTTCATATTATTATCACTTAAAAACAAAGACTGCACAGTCCATTTTACATTGCCTACATCTATCACTACATGGAATAGAAAAGGTAGATCAGGGACAAAAATGAAAAAAAATGATAGAACATGATTTTAAGAAATATTATGTTTTGCTCACTGTGATTTGTAGGAACTTAGTATTTATTCAGAGAAATTTTAGATACCTACAAAAATGTTTGTAAATCTCCAAGGTTTCATTTATTTCATAAATACACTGTGTGTAACCAACAATTCCTAGTGTTTCAATTGTAAATCTTTGGTTAAAATCTGTTAGACATGAATCTGGTAGGGTTAGTAATATTTGACTTGCATCAGCATTCTCACTTTTTTCTATTTTTCATTCTTTTCATTTAAAAATTTATCAAGGGTTTAATTATACCTCACAGCCTTGGGCATTCAAAGGCTGATGAAATTATAGTCATAGATGCTAATTTTGTGTGAGTTTGGAGGCATGGGAGCAAAATACAAATTATCAGATAATTGGGATCTAAGACTATCTGGGGGAAGGAAGCAAAGTCCAAGAAAGCATTCAATACCTGTGCATGCAAAGGGCAAAATTTGTCCCACTAACAGGAAGAAAAAAACCTCCATTGATACCTAAAATATGTTAAAAGCGAGCAAAGATATTGAATCTTTCCATTATGGCATTCTGCAATGCTGGTCACCTTAGAAAAGGTACATACTCCTAAATGGATAGTTTCATTTATTGATGATATAGTAAATATGATAACAATACCCACTACAGTACTTTCATAATCCAGTTTAGGAGAATGAACCTAGTTTAGGAGAATGATGTTTTAAGTGGAAAAGAATATTCTTTCTAATGACCTTACTTATGAGCAGTGCTCAGGCTGCTCAATACTTTTACTAAAATTCTTACAGGTGATTTCAAGAATGTTCTAAAATCATATTATTTGTTGGAAGGCTAAAGAGAAGAAGATATCCACTACACTTTTGTCATAATTGTAGTGATGATGTCTAGTACCTAGCAGACAGATTATGATTTTATTAACAACATCCACCAAAAAAGACTAGTTTCCCAAATACATATTTTACTTCCACAACCTTTTTCTCGTGTAGAATCTGAAGGGAACAGAATTCTAATTCAATCTACCCAACTGTGCACCATTACATAGCAATACTATTTTTGTTTTCTGTAACATATGGCTGCATTATGCTTCTTTACTCACAGGTTTCCAGGTATATACAGGATCTGCTAATTGACACAATTCTTAGATGGATAACCCAGAATTTAAAAGACAATTTTATTCATATTCTGCATGTTCTATTCAGACAAGTCATTATATCAGGTGAAGTCTACTGAATATCATGAAAAATCCAGCCTCACACTGCCCAGACAAATAGAGATGTCATGATGAAAATAGAGTAATTAATGAAGTACCATTTACATTAATAGGCCAATTTATATAGCACATCAGGCTAAGTTTAGTGTGTTTCTTCACTAATTCTCTGCTCTGATCTCATTTGGCAAAGGATATATATTTTTTTAATTTCGACAATTTTTTTTTCCTGTCTTCAGCTCTGTGTGCAGCAAGAAGAAAAAGTATCTGAACATAGCTGATGGACGCAAAGAGACTTCCTTAATAAAATGTCTTTTTACAATTACATGTACTATACATATTTTTTCATCTTTACAAGATGTTTCAGACGACATTCATTCCAGGAGCAATTATGCTGATTTCCACTAAGTCACACCTGGGATGAATTTGGCCCCTTGAGTTTTCCCCAACACTCCATTGTCACTTTAAGTTTGAGCCATTTGTTGGATTAAAAGAGTCTTTTCTTGATCTCAAAGCTCTTCTAATCCTGTCTGTGACTCTGTTTCTTGGTTATGTGAAATGTAATCATATTCTATTGACTAATGTTCTCTGTGATGTGTATTCGATAGGTATAAGTCTATTAATCCCATGGTAATTTTGCATGTTACTGTAATTCCCTTAACCACATAAGGTTAGTTCTTTCTTTATAAAAAATAAGAAATTTAAATGGTGTGTATGTGGATAATATAAAAGTGTTCAATTTTGTACTTCTTTAATCTATATTTGACAAAAAAATTCATCTTCAACTTATTTGAAAATAACCAAGGATTTATTTCGCCAAAAGCCTACTTAAAAGGGCCATGTTGACCAGGATTATAAAACAAGCTATGCTTTGAACTAGAAATCTGAAAATTTTATCATAGCATTTCCAGTTCTGCTGATCACCTGAAAATGGTCATGTTTCACTACAATTATATCTTCTTTGTAAATCCTTTCAAATTCAAACATACAAGATGAAAAACACCACAAACTTGGCCTAGGTCTATAAAGCAATGCTTCCTCAGCCCTATTATTATTGTTTTATGTTGGTATGCTGGTTTAAAGGTAAAATGGCAGGAGGAAAGAACCCAACACAAGAGAGGTTGCAAGTCAGAGTTACAATTTACTAAAAAGATAATGATAAATGCAATGATACAGAGAAAAAATTGGTGTTTACCCACAAAACTCCCCAGACTGATTACCCAGCACCTTGGGGCACAAAAAAAAATGGTGTTTGTTAGCCCTTGTGCTGAGCACCCCATGGTCCTCCTGAGCATAAGGTAAAAGGAAAGGAAAACCTGTTGGTGCAGATGATGGTTGCAGTCTGCTCGAGAGTGGCAGTCACAGTCCTGTTGAGGTTCTAGTCGCCCTCTGGATCTGAAAGGTGGTACCCAAAGACACAAAACCAGAAGATTATGTATGCTCTGGTTCAGGTGGGAATTCCCAGTACCTCCCCCAGATTGGGGAGTTTCACAATGGGTGATTTACTCTGTGAGTCATGGGATATTTTTTGAATCCTTGATGGCCCATTAGCAGACATGACCCCTAGGCTGGATATGAGTTGTCATGGCTGAGTCATTGATGTGAAGACAGAAACACTCCTCTGTCTCACAGAGTTCTTTAACACCCAGCTAGTAGCCGGAGGTGTCGAGTGTGCCCTGAGCAGCTGCTGCCAACAATTCATTATTAACAGTTCATCAGAAATGACACAGACGTTGCAGAATACATAGTTTTGGTTATATCCGCATTGTGAAAAACTAATCCCAGGTCCTGTAACTAGGACAGTTAGCTTTGAACCTTTACCCATCATGCCTTTCCTGCTCTGTGAACTGTTTTTGCTTCTGTGTCTTATAAACTTCCAACAGAAAAAGTAGAGAGCATTGTAAAAAGAGGAACTGGGAAAAACATAACTAGGCAGAGGACACACACAAAAGATTTCAGAAAAAGAGGCAGTAATCAGAGATATATTCTTTAAGAATCCTTCTTCAAGTTGATCACTTTTATCATGGAGATATCTTGAGAAATCCTCCACAGTAAGGTATTCTCACTGAATATTCAGATCTTCATTGTATTTTTCTAAATACTGTTTTGCCACATATAATATTTCTCACTTTTATATATTTTTATAAGAAATGGTGCTAGCTAAAACTACAGAACTATGTAAGGTAAGTTACATATTAATTTAAAATATGAAAAAAGTCATAAATCAAACATAAAGAGAATTTTTTTGAAGAATGAATGGCTATTTTAGAGGGCATGATCTGTGTCTCTCTATAGAACAGTAAAGGACAAAGAGAAAGAAGATCTAAGGTAATATTTAAAATATGATTTTTAATGGCCTCAGACCCCAGGGTTAATTTTCTGAAACCTTGGGAAAAGGACTTTTGTTATACACATGCCTCTTGCTTAACTTGTTACATTCTTCAATATCCTGACTATTTATGCTTAGTCATAATTTAAATGAATCAAAACTACTATTTAGCATTAAACAAGTGTTGAAAACCATCCTTATAGTGCTGATATGTCACCTAATAGTGAGTTCAATTGTCAGAAGGTTGGCCTCAGACCCCAGTGACATCTGTTTAGTACTTGTAGTTCATGTCTGTCTTTTAGTGTTGAGCCCTTTGATTTAAAAGTGGTATTGACCAAGTGAACAAAGCAGCACAGAGATGAGCAGTGGACTGGAGTACATGATTTGTGAGCACATGATTCTCACCAAGGGCTGAGAAACCTGAATGTGCCTAAACTAAATAGAAAAGGCTTAGGGAAGACCTAATTGCTCTCCTCAATCACCTACTGGTGAGCTACAGATGAGACTGCAGAAGACACTTCACAGAGATGTGTCATGCAGAAAAAGAGGCCATGATCATAGGTTGAAGCAAAGTAGTTCTCTCACAATTTTATTATGAGAACATTTAAGCACAGGAATGGAATAAGTTGCCCAGGAATGCTGTTAAATGTCCATCTGGAGTTCCAGATCCTGAGCAACCTGATCCAATTACAAAACCATCACCACTTTGAGGAGGAAGTTAGACTAGGGATCTACAAAGGTCCCTCACAATGTAAAATAGAGTATGTTTCCATGAAGTATGAAGATCAACATTCTGAACATCCCTAAAGGCCATTTGCTAACGTTCTCATCCAAATGTATTCTTCCTTCAACAGTATTACCAAATAATTCAGTTGTCTAGTTCTCTAATTTTTTTTCACAGGGCACCTCAACACTGCAAAACTTTTCAGATCTAGATTGAAGCTTCTCCCCAGCTTCATCAGTTGAAATGATGAGCTACAAAACACAGCATGACTTACCTATTATTATTTTTATTAATTAAGGTCTCCGTTACGCAGTGTATGCAGAGCCCCACAGTGTAGCCTCTGCTTCCTGTAACTCCCTGCTCAAAAGAGGAATTTACTGTTAGTTATTAATATATGTTTGTGTTACACCTGCAACTTGAGGCTTTGTGGTGCAAGGCTCTTTCTGAACACACACCCTTGAAAAGATGCCTCCCATTCTCAACAAGTTAAAATCACAGGAGAGAACACAAACAAAACTTATAAGAAAAGGAACGTAGAAGTCTACATGTGGGAAACTGTCTGACAGCACTGCTTAAAGACACTTAAGACATTTCTACAGGACATATTTTGGAGCCAGACAAATATTTACTAAGGATATTCTCAGTGATTTAATTGCAGGACCATTTTTTCCTCTCTTCTGCCCTCCTTAATGGCATGCCAACTGGCTTCTTTGATGAAGGAAGTCATAGCTCTGGCCCTGCACTATCTTACAGGGTGGGGACAACTATTGTCTTTGGTTGTTTCTGGAAAAAATTCCATTTTCTGGCAAATGATGACAAATATCTTTTTGTCTCTGTTTATTAATCACTAGTGAGGCAGAATGGTTTCTCCCTGCACAAGACACTCACTTATCTATCTACGCTCTTCCTTAGGCCATGATGAAAAATAACGCTCTTACGAGGCAGTTCATCACAACTAATTTAAACCTCTACATTAGAATAAGATAAATTGAATCTTTCTTTATATACACCACAGAAACAGTCTAGTTAGGGTATGTAGTACAGAAATAGAGGTTACAGGTGAATCTCACATTCACAGTTACTGAATTGCAAAGTTAGTTACAAATCTACCAGTTTAACATTAATAGGAAGTGGCTGACTATTTCAGCCAAGGTCTGAAAGTTTGACTCTTCTGGGACTCAAATCCTCTCTTTACTGTTTCAGATAGGCTGCTCAGCTATTAAATATGTTGACTGCTTCAAACACTACCTCCTCTATGATAAAATATCCCAACACTCTCAGCAGTTTTTAGCCCAAAAGGCTTAATTTAAGATTAGGTAAATGATATGGTGCATAGTAAACATAACTATGGTAGTGACAAGCCTCACACAGTATGGTCATTTCTGCAGCAGCTTAAATCAGAATAATGGGTTTGCAACTGCTTAACAACTGTAGCCATCATGCATTTTTACTAACTGATTATCGTATTTATGCGCTCAACATCATTCAAGTTACTATCACTATATGAATGACATATGGCTACTCGTGTCCAATGTTATCAAATGTTAGATGTAATTATTTCCATGTCATCCTCCTACAGTAACACAGGTTGTGTTGTTTTTGTTAGCTCAATGAACAGAAATCTTATTATCAAATAATCATCACTTCAGTGACACAGCTATATCAAGTAGGTTTTCTGATCTTTAGATCTACATGGTATTGTTTCAATCTAAAATAATATTATCAATTTCAACAGAATGAAAAGCATCACAACAGGAAAAATGTCAGAATAAGAACACCTAATATTTATAGTTGTTGCTGGTGATAAAAATTGTCTGGTTGACTTTTAAACTCTTCTGTGTTCTCCTCATTTATGATGTTGACATTGATAATGATGTTCAGAAATATTTTAGGAAGCTATGTCCAAAACTTCAAAATGTTCTACAATAAAACTTGATTCTCAACAGTGATGTGCAGGCCTACCAGTGGTCAAGTCTTTGTCAGTTATTTACCCCTCGGTCACCTTTAACCCATCTAAAAAAATTGCAATCCAGAGCCATCAAAAAAAAAAAAAATGAAGGAGTTTTCCACTATTCTAGATACGGCACCATGTGTGAAGTAGTTCTTCTGTAAATTGTTAGCACTAGTACTTAGATGAGGCATTTTCCTATCTCGCCTCCAAAGCCCTACTCAGTGTTCTCCAAGACTGGTTTATTCATAGGGATCCCTGCACAGTAACAATCAGAGGATACAGTCATAGGCTGCAATAGGAGAACCACAATAATATGCATGAAAAATGTAGACAAAACATATTCAGTTCTTCTCATTTGAACTTTATAGGTGTTTTTTTTTCTCATAGGAAACAAGTTCCTAGTGAAAAATAAAGACTGTTTTTAATTTTCTTTTATGAAATTCCCAGCGAACAACATGGCTCTGCAAGTAGAATCTGACATCTTATGGACATTAGCATGGAGTCAGAGTAGGAAATTCATCAGCTTTTACCCTACTCCCTATCCATGTATCCCAGCAGAATAGTTATAATCTTTACCATCTGAAAACCTATTAACCAAAACTTCTAAAACTTTTAAATTCCAAAATAATTGAGGGGAAAAAACTTTTACAAGATCATCTAATCCTAGAACAGCAATGGCTGTCTGCCACTGAAAGTAGAATTTGACAAGTACATGCCACTACCAGAAGAACTCTTGAGACTTTTGATTGTTAGAGTAATGGATAAGTTTAATTACTTAGGTAACGTGAAATAGAGGAGGGAAAAAGAACTTCATTGTATTGAAGACAGCTTCATAACACACAGAATACAAACTCAGGTTTGAAAGGATGACCTCTTCCATCTGCAGTTCACTGACAGCATGGGATGCTCTGAGAATGGAGAAAAATAAAACTTGGGCCAAATAATATTATGCTTTATACTAGGCAAGACTCATGTCCAGAGAAAGAAAAGAGTTATATAAAGCAGAATTACAAAATTAGCAAATGAAAGATATATGAATCTGTCATTATTCTAAGAAAGGAGGAACTCAAATGAAATAGGTATTTACCTCGTGGGATAAAAAAAGAACAAAGCAAATCAATGCCAAACGTTAAAAGGATTTTTGAAGATCTGCAGCAGCATGACCCTGCCCAAATTAGTCAGAAAAGCATCCCTGGAGAAAAAAGTCTTATGAAAGGTAAATCTCATCTAGAAAGGAGGAAATTATACAAAATGCAGGGAGCTGAGGGGAGTATAGCACTTGCAGATTTGTCACAGGTATAGTATTATAAGCAAAATGCCATTCTTGCATTGTATATGCAGTATTTCCAATGTTCAATACCATGACATAGAAAGTGGCCACTGTTATGTGTCACAGAGGTTCACAGCAAGACCTTGGATACTGGTAATGCTCAAGACCAATGGTGCCATATAACCCTGGCCTTAGAGTGCATGGAGCTGAGCTGGGAGCCATTGAATCATCCTAGCACATCCACCTCTTTCCCCATTCATCTTTCATACAAAATACATTTGAGGTTTCCAAAAAAAAAGAAGGGGTTGTGTTTGTGAAACACTGCAGTTGCACAAAGTTTCATGTTTGGGTTGGTAGGGGACCAGGACCCTGGAATGATAAGACACTAGTGATAAGAAGATCAATTTACATGTGGCATAGAAAAAACAGACCTCTGTAAGATCACTTGGTGCTTGATAGAGCAGTTAAAACTGACATTTCTGAAAAGGGAGATGAAAACAGAAAGGTTTAAAAGTTAATCATTCATTTTGTTTCTGCAAGCCATAGTTACCATCAGAAAAGAAGACAGAGGAAACTTGCTGGTAACAGCTGGTCTTATATCACTTAATGTTTGTAGTATTTTGCAGTTAATTCAGCTTGATGAAGCTCAGGCAGGGTAGACTAACTGCAGAGATTTAATACAGAGATTTGAGAAGTGTTGCTCATTACATAAAAATGATAAACATCAGCAATGTATTTCTAAACAGAGCACAAAAAACCTGAAAACATAGAAGTGCTTATGTGTGAAGAGCTAATGCAACAATCCAGGGACAAACTGAACACTTGATAATATCAAGGCCTGATTGGAATCTGGAACAAAACAGCCTAGAGGACAAATTAGTGTAAGACTCAGATTTAACTCTACCAGTGATTAGAATTTGTCTGGCAAAAAGAGCTGTACTGACCAGACAAAGCCATGGTCTGCAGACAGTCCTCTGAGACTTGCAGACATGACAGAGAATCCAGAATACTGAAAGAGAGAACACCTGAGGCAGAAATGCATTCAGAGGTCAAAGTATGAATCTACTGAAACCAGAATATGATGCCCCACATGCTGTGGTAAACAGCTGGAGTCAGCTGAAACAACTGAGCCTCAGGACATGGCAAAAACAGAACTAATAGGCTCACTGCCATCTGACAGCAGTCATCCTTTTTTCTCACAGGAAAAACTGTCTCCACTCCTGCATTGTCCCAGGACTGCATACAGGGCACCTCTAAGATTAGATCAGACATTCCTACTTGGTTGTAATTAGTAACTGGGCCATAGACATTTAAAATTTTTGCATTATGCTTCATTCATTCATGGCTAGGCTTCACGAACTAAGTTTTTGGGACAGGCTCTACCCTCATGGATGTATTCTTCAAGCCTGCGCAGGTGGATTTTTGTTTTGGGTGAGGCACAGCATACGTGAAACTGGCCCCACCCTTTAACTTCTGAGGTTCATCTGCCACGGCCAAGCGAGCTTGGACGGTGACAGTGAAGTCCTCACGACTAGAATCTATGGCCTCCAGTATTCCCAGGAGTATTAACCAGGCCTGACCCTGCTTAGCTTCTGCGATCTGATGGGATCAGGCATCAGGGTGTCATGGCTGTAGTTTGCATTATGCTACATCATTTGTTAACTACTGAGATACTGTTAAGTTCAGCTAGAAACAAAGGAAAGAGGGGAACATGTCTTTAAGAAACCCAAATGGAAACTACCGAAAACTAGATGTAAGTATAATCTTAGTGTATAAAAGGTTAAGCAGCTACAATTTACACACTGCCTAACTTTCAGTGAGGTGCTGCTCAACCTGTATACTGGCCCAGTTCAGTTAATTAATACAGATGAAAATAACTAGACTAAACTGGTACTCACAATGTGAGGAAACTCCTGTCCTTAAAAGATTGTTTCAGACACCTTCACTTGTTTCTGTGACCTGTACTTTGTGGTAAAGCTAAGGTTTGTGAAGAAAGGTGGAACACTGGCACACACTGAAAGATAAGACGGCTACAGATTGAGTGTACCATTCTCACAGATATCAGCATCTGACAGTTAAGGGGTACTTTGATCAGTAAAAGAGCTAGACAGACATCAGAAAGAACAGGCAATACACGTGCTGACAAAAATTCTTTCAGATAATCCAGGAGGACTACGTCCATACCTCATTTCAAAAGACGAATATTTTTCTTAAGAAATAATTTGGTGAAAGATATCTTTGATGGTAGAAAAGGAGTATCTTCAGTGCATTCTTTTTCTTTTTTTTCCCCAAAACTCATTTCTCTAAGTAGGCTCTAAAAGATATTATCAAAAAGCATCTTTGAAATGAAATAGCTACCCAAGTAAACTTAGAAGTTTTAAAGGTCTTCCTTCAAGGGTGTATGCTTTCTTGAAGTTTGAGATCTGTCAAATTTTGTGTGGTATGATGAGGAATATCATGTAGAAAATGAGGCATTCTCAGATGAAAAGTTAAAACAGATCTAGTATAAAGCCCTATACAAGACACACAGAGTGTTATAAACATTCTCAGGCTGTATAAACTCATATATTCAATCTGCTGCTCTCTCATATTATTGATATACCTTGATATAAACTTACTGTGATTTGCCATGATCCCAAATTCATTTTTCAAGTCTGTTCTCTCACAGTGATATTTTGAGAAAGAAGCAGCATTTAAAATATACAACTGCTTAACCCAGATGCTAATTCATTTCTACAAAAAAAGAAAGCCATTACAATAAGACAAAAGCACACATGAAAAGTAAATATATCATCATGGTTATATATCTCAAATATACAATGTATGAGGAAACTGCATTCTGTATGCAAAAAAGACATTCTGCTCTATAACTTCAAACTGAATACTTTTTTATCTTTCATTTTGGATAGCTTTTATCATATTCACACTTTTCTACTTTGCTCAGGAATAATGAATAACTTCAAAAGGTTGTATTTTTAGTTGAAAAGACTTTCATCTGATTTTTATTTTTTTTTTTTTTAAGAAAGAAAGAATGGAGAAAGGGGGAAAATGTATGGGAAAGTTAAAACACATCTCCTCCTGCCTCCAGTCAGCGCTTATTCTCAAATGTAGTGCAAATGGCATGAAGATACACAACACCACTTTTGGTACCTCTGAAAACTGCATAGAAATATAGCTAACAGCACATAATAGAAAAAGAAGAAGTAGAAGTTAGATTTGTCAGCTAGCACAAAGAAGCAAAATAATGCTTACTAGCTGTCTCAGTAGAGCAGACAGCACACGTCAAATCCTAAGAAGCAGTCTTCCCCAGAAGGAATTTTCAGACAGTTGAATCCACAGTGGTAAGGCCAGATTATAGTAGCTTTTAGTTTTGTTTTCATTATGGAAACAGACCATTTTTACACTGCTTTAGTCTGTCTTATAAATTATTCCTACAAACACTTACACATGAGTAACTTCCTGTGAGTCTTTTTCTTAGTAAAGCTCTATACATACTTACATAATTATTTGCAAGAACAGGCCACTGAACTGTGTGTAGAACACAGCAAACATTATGCTCTGCTCACAGACAGAAACTGAGCACACAACAGAGAGCTAGAATAGCTTGTCATTTGAGAGGAATAATGCCCAGAATCCATATACAATATAATGACAATCCTCTTAATATTACTAAGCACAGTATGTGTGCTTATATACTGACATATGTATTTGAAGTACTATATATAAAAAGCCCCTGAATGACTTCTAGATCCTAAGTAGCATAATCCTGATCACAAGATTGATTGTTTGCAGAACACTAGACATGGATGTTAGGACAGCTTGCACTGAATTGTTCATGGTTAATTCAAGACCTGACATGACAGTGGTTAAAACCTAAGAGGTTAATAATGAATAATTGTCTGAATTATTATTTTGAAGTGAATATTTCTATGCTATTGACCCTCTTCAAAACACCTGGGACTTAGAAAAACACAGTTTTTCAAACAGTCAAACTTTTGCCAGTGTACTGGCTTGCCTTCTTTCTCAAATGTTTGATGATGTGTATATTCTTTTAATATAAGGACTTTTCTTCTGTGGGCATATCATTATAAAAAACAAAAGCTGACCAAAGCCCTGCAGAATCTTTGAATGAATCTAACAGCAAGCCATGATATAATACAAACCAAGCAGAATTTTCAGTTGGCTGAACCACATGCAAACAACTAAAAGGAAGACAGAAGAGAAATAAATTTGAATGGGGGACATTAAGTCAATGAAGAAAATTGTGTTTCTTGATAAAGAAGCCAAGATATCATTACAATAAAGATATCATTATAGCTCATGGCAAGTTGCATATAAACTCTGCAGATTTTCACATTGTATGTCTCATTGGGCTACAGAAACAACATTCTTAGGGTCAAAAGAATGTAATCAGGACATATTGTGGTCCACTGAGTTCAAGTAGAAAAACATTTCAGACATGTTGCTGTAAATCGTAACTGGCAATAGAAGCAGTAGACTTATCTGGATTAGGGAAGAAATTACATATAAAAGTCTGCTAAAATGTCTGGAAAACACAGGATCGCAATTTTTAAAGTAAAGGATGAGTAAAATATAGGCAATATGTACCGCAAGGATGTTCTGGAATGTATTTTGAATGCCAAGTCACTGCACTGTTTGGCAATTACTTATTTGATAAGCAATAACTAACAATAAATGAACACAAAATGTGTGATACTGGAGTTTTTTGTGAATTGTAGCTCTCCAGTGGCATCAGAATATGAGAAAGTTTCTCATAACAGCAACCAGCTACATCTTTTGTAGTGTTTCTAGACTGTGGCTCTGTAATAAATAACATTTGGGTTAAAATTCTGCTTTTGTACTGACGACCTGCACAAGCCTACAAAACCCCTGGACTTTGAGCCCTTCATTATTTCCTTCAAGCGGAGCCACTCTGTCCTGAGCCACTCTGTCATTTTCACCCCTAAAGTGCTGAATTAAAACAAGATTCTTTCCAGCGTTTCCTTAAAATAAAACAAAAGTATCAATCTCTTAGTCTTGGACACAAACTAATGTCATCATCTGCCAGATAATTCTATACAACTTTATAATCACTGCTGTAATTAGTGATGTTTTCCTTTGTCTACTGCACAGTTCGATTAGCACACACTGCAAAGGAAATAATCCACTTTCACTTGCAAGGCATGTAATTTTTATACTTGATTAAGCTTTTGAGTAATGTGGAAAGTTATCCTTTGTTTTCTAGTTTCTATGTTCAGGATAGTTTTTGTTAGTGGAGAAGGATGTTTGCTTTTATTAAATAAACCTTTGATCAAAGGTGTTTATTTTGCATTTTCAGAACAGTATCATGAACTAAAACAATGAATATATTAACAGAGAGGCCAATTCAAGAAATAAACTCTGTAACAGCAGCATACTGATAGGCAGGCAGTTCCAGAAATTGAGAAAAGTTTTGATTCTGCATCTAAATATATATATTTATGATAAATGTATGCCTGATTCACTGTGGGACACATTTCTCCAAGTAAAAAGGGAAAAACCCTCTTAAGAGTTGCTCCTTCAGTTCACAGATTTTAGGCTATAATTCAACATGATGTAATGAGTAATTCCATTTCCATGTTCTGAGATAATAAAAATTTTCTCCTCCACAGAAGCAGAATTACTGAAACTGTTTGTAATAGCATAGAGGTCTTCCATACTATTTATTTGGCTGATGACCTTCTAGCTATTGGTGAAATAAAAATGCTAGAAAAGGAATTCTTTTTAAGTCAATAAATGTTGCTGTTCCAAAATATCACTCATTTCACAAAATACACTGAGAGATTTTAAAAGGTAAATAAATCAATAAATTGAGGTCTTCTGCTTTCTATCAAGAGTTCAGTAGAAGTTACATTCTGTAAAGTTTTTAATTTTCAACAGTTTTGAGATTCACAATTCTGAAGTGATATCATATAGAGGCCATTATAGTATATACCTATATAGTGAAGAATAATATATTGTGTTGCATTTTTTATACAAGCACATATGTATTTGTTTGCTTTCTCTGAATAATGTTAATCCACTATTATAGGTCTTAATTATTTTTCTGCCAGAGTAATGATGTGACTTTTTATAGTAGGGTTTTATTTAAACACATGTGCATTTATATAGCCACTTTAGTTAAGTTTCTTCTGCAGTAAGTCTATAATACTAAAAAGAGCATTCAAAATGGAAAAAAGGTTATCTATTCTTGTTAGGAAAACCTAGTCTAGCTGCAGGCAAGTTTTTGAAACATTTACATAGGTTACAGGCATTTTGCTAGTTTAGAAGCAGAAAGCATATCTCACTATTTAACAATGACCCAGCCACCCCAGTTACATATCCTGTAAAACTTTCAAAAACTTCCGTTATAATTTGTGGTTATCACCCATCCCAAAGTCAAAAGCAGCTGTGATTAAGGAAGCCTTGTGGCTTTTACTGAATGTAAAATAAAGTGAAAATCTAGAAATCAGTGACTGAAAGAGTCATTGTTCCAACTGTTGAAAGGTAATTGGATTAAAATAATGAGTACATATTTCTGGTTTGTAATTACTATACTTCTCTTAAAAGGTTGTACAAAGGTAACTGTACTAAAGAGTTTCAAAGATGTGCTTTTATTTTTACAGCTACTGTGTTTTTAAAAGTGCAATATTGATTATATTAATTAATTTTATTACAAGGAGATGAAAGTATATTTATAAAAATTATATTATCTAGAATCTGATCTATGAAGTGATACATTGGGATCTTTCAATCGAAAGGCTGAAAGAATGGGTATACAAATGTTTATTGGGACTATACTGAGTGGGTGACATTTGTCAATATAAGCCATCATTTTTTACTTGGGCACCCTACTGAATCTTGCTTATGAGTCATGTATAAGCAGCAGCACCCTCAGATGAGTGCCTGTAGGCACTGGACTTGCAGCCTCAAGGGTTATGATCTCACTGGCATGATCCAGCTATAAAAGCTTCTCTTCTACTGCCTTCTTCTGCAGCATCAAATAAGTATTGAAATGGTCTAAGTCAATCTATACCACTGAGGCTTTGCAAACCTGTCTGGAAAGATCTACAGTCTAGATTTAGGGATGCCCGTTTTTTGACCTGTGAGTAAAATGGGACACAAACCATACCTAAGGTTAGACTCAGGCTGAGGTAAACCATGCACCGCAGAGACATTTACAGTCTTTGTATATACTAGGGGACCTGACAGCTCTTCTGAATTCTCAGACCACGTTGCTCACCTTCACTTTTCTTGGTTCTCTGATGGCTCGAGGCCCATGCCAGTCCTCACCTCAAATCCACTACCCTTCACTCTCCTGAGAACTTCAAGTTCTAATTTTCACAGGGCACAAAAAATAAGTACATGGAGAAATGGAAGCTGTGGCAAGATTTAAACAGGTGCAAAATGTGGAGCCTAAGCAACCCATTGCCTTGTACACCAATGCTTTCCAGTAACTAGGTCCAACTTAGCAGTAGTGTCCTGGCATTGAAGTAAACTCTGTTGAATAAACCCCCCCTGAGGCTAGAAGCAAGTTCTCACTTTTAAAACAGCCTTTGGTCTCTTTGGTATTATTCAAAGCTAAGAGCTCAGAAGCCCCGGGAGCAAAGAGCATTTAAACATTGCTGCCATTCACCTTCAGATATTCTCCTGAGCTGTGTCAAGTTCAGATTGCCTCAATCTATATGTACAAATCCAGGGACCATATTTTCTTTGAAATATATTGAGGAAAATATTTAAACTATAGTAAAAACAATATTTAAACTATAGTAAAAAGAGGAGATACTGTTCTCCAAGGCATAACTTTAACTGTCCTTGTAGTGGCTTGTTTCCTGTTAGATAAGGTTGCTTTCTCAGTTGATGCTGGATGTAAATGTAGATAAACAGAAAAAAAAAACCAAACCAAAACAAACCAAAAAATCCCCCAAAACATAAAAATAAACAAACAAACAAAAAATCCCACTTCTTTTTGACCTTCTCACCAATCTGTTACTGAAGTTGTTTAGGTTTTTCAAATTTTATATCAAAATCGACAAACAAAACTTACAATATCAAAAACTTATATCAGAATAGGAAGAGAGAAGTATAACATTTTCTTTGCTTTTACTTTCAGTGCACATTATCCCTTATTTGAGCACATGGTGAACAGAACTTGTTAACATCTTTGCAAATCCAAGTGATTTTGTGAATTTTAGCAGACATGATTTTTAATTGAATATTTTTAACATTTTTTTACTATTTTTTCAATTAGAAATATACATTTCATCTCCACAATGAACAGACTTGAATTTCAAGTGACCAGTGATGTAATGTGGATAGTAAATGGTAATTACAGTTAGTAATTAAGAGAAATACAGGTTTCTTGATTGCACAGTGATATGATAGATTAGTGGCTGTTTGGCTAAGTATGATAACCTGGATTCTCCCATTACTTTAAGCATGCTACAGTTTCTGTACTTATATCTATTTCCTTTTATAAGCAATGTGAGAGAAACAGAGGTTTAGAGAACAGTACAATAGTCCTGACTTAGACATCTAACTCAAGATAGTGCTTTGAACTGCTACACAGAAGCACTTATTTCTCCTGGACAATTCACTGTATCTTGCACATTTCTGCATGTAATCAGCTAAATTTTACTCCTAGATATTCCTCAAGCAGTGCCTCCAAAGCAAAGCAGTCATGAACTGTAAAGCAGACATCCCCAGAATATTCACCCTTTTTCCAAGTAGCAGAGTAGCATGCAATTTCTCCATAATTTTCTTATCAGCATGGTGATGGTTAGGTGAAACAGATATGACCAGACTAACAGTATTTTGTTCACTGAGGATTATAGGATTTGTAATAACCTATTTGGGGTTTTGGTCACCCTAAATGTAGTTTCTTATATATATTTACACAGTAAAACTGGCAAACTTTTTAACCTGCCAGACAAGAACCCAGCAAAGTGGGATCATTCCTCACACATTTCTATTTCTCCCTCCATAGATCTCAAAAGCACTTTAACATGACAGGGAGGAGATCTTGTTAACTCTATATAAAAGCCTAAAGGGAAGGGAGAGAGATGTGAGTCTGTCTCTTTCCAGTTCAAAAGATCCTGTATGTACCTAGAGAATTCTCAATTTATAAATGTCTGTTAGACAATCCTACCAAATTGGACAATCGTAGCACCCTTTTTATTACCACTGGGGAGAATCTTGTTTCATTCTTTGAAGAGGAGCTGTAAGTAAGCAACTTACCTTCTAGGCAGAATACAGTGTCAGGGATCATAAGTGGCTGGAGGCATCTTCCGATGAGCTCAGTCAGCCATCAGACTTCAGAGATGGTCAAGCTGTTAGATATACACCTGTCATCACTGATTCCCATGCTTGTATCAAGGTAGCTCCTCAGGCAGCCCAGAGGTTTCCTGGATTCAATTCTGAGTTGCTTGGCTGACTCCAGGTCCTATATGGGAAGACACAGATCTAACTCTGAGTCCCACTTTGTCCCTGGGAAGGCAAGTTAAAGTGGAAATTTATCAAATCCTTATTTTTGATCTAGCTCATTCTTTTTCTTTCTGCAGCTCAATACACTGTAAATTATTCCCTCCCACAGCCTCAACAGAAGATAATCATTGGCACCACTGGTTGAGTCATGTAAATACTTACATCCACCATATGAGAATATCTGGCTGATTTGGCCATCCAGTTAGAAACTGCCTCTATTCCTGGTTAGTCAGGTCTTCTTAAAATTGGATAATATGGTGGATGTCCATAACAAAAGCCCCCCAAATGTTTCAATTATAAAGAACTATGAAAGTGAAAAACAACTTTTCAGTATGTTGTGTTGTTTGTTTGTTTGTTTTCTTAGTAAGAACTTCTTTAAGCTCCTGAATGCAAAGAAACATAACAAAGCTGTCTACAGCCTCCTCCAGAATCTGACATCCCACTTTCCTACAGGTAAAAGCACTAAATGCACTTATTCATTATTATTATTAAGGAATAACTTATGCAGTTTTCCACTCTTTTATGAAGGATGCAGTAGGATGGGGATGCCATAAATACTAAACCTAGACTCAACATTTGAAAAAGGAGATCAGAACTCAAACTGAAAGAAATATGTCCTGCCAAGTGATCTTACTTTGAAATCTTGGGATAAGATCCTAAGGATCACAATGATCCTCTACCAAGATGAGGTAAGGGCAAAATACCATTGGATAAAAAAAATATAGGTGATGAAATTTGAAAGGACAACTCTTTAGAGAAATATCTTGGGGAAAATAATCAGAACAAAATTGGTAGGGCCTTTGTTGTTGTTTTAGTTTATTTACTTATTAATTTATGTATGTGGGAAAACAGAAAAATAGATGCCTCTAGAAATGGGGCAAAACCATGTTGTGGTCCATGGTCTTAAAAGGTCAACTAAAGTCTAGAAGGAAAGGAGAAAGCAACGAAACAAATGTTGTGAGCTAGACAAAGAAAAGCAATGTCTGTAGTATCACTAGAACTGTACTGAAAATTAAATCAGTTGAGGTTTTGTTGTGAGCAATTATTGGAGAGACAAGAGAGGTAACAAATGAGACAGGAGTGATGAAAGGAAATGCTTTCACTGATAACTGCAGAAATGAGATGTTCTTGTTCTTTTTTTGTTTTTCCACAAGCCTTGAGTGAGAAAATAAAGGTTAGGTATTAGGTACACTGACTATTTCCTGAAGACTTTGTAAGAAGGGAGCTGGAGTATGGGATTTTGGGATTGCCAAAGGTTATGAACTGTTTTCAGCGCACTAAGCAAAAGTAGTGGGCCAAATTACAGCAGTTAGAAGCAGATCAGGAGGGTAAACTTTTTCTTCAGATCATCTGGTAAAAGATGTGAAAGGCTGCAGAAGTAAACAAATAATGAAACTGTATAATACAGTTAAAATGGAGAAAATACTACTCTTAAGGAAACTGCTACAGGTAACGATGACAATCTAACTTCAGACAGAAGTGTATTTTCATTAACTGAATAAAGCCGCTTTTTTAATCTCAAATGAAACACTGGAAATGAAAGGGTAGCCATTTGTGTTGAAGTAACAATTAATATTATGGGATATTTCACAATGACTGTTGGCAGCCTCAGAAATAAAAATGAGTAGGAGGTAGATTCTTGGTTCCAGGGGTATAGTCAGTATAGCATCACAGATACATTCATACTATATAAGGAGCTAAGATAATGCCAGCAACAATTTTCATGTAATTTCCCTAATAACAACCTGACCTTGAACACTTCTGGTGAATGGGCATTCACAACTTCTCTGGGCTACCTGTTTCAGTGCCTCACCACCTTCATAGTAAAATATCTCTTTCTTATATCTAGTCTGAATCTACTCTCTTTCAGTTGAAGCCATTGGCCATTGTCCTGTTACTACAGGTGCTAGTAAAAACATCTCTCTCCAGCTTTTTGTAGCCCCCTTTAGGTACTGGAAATTTGCTGTAAGGTCTCCCTAAACAACCCCAATTCTCTCAGCCTGTCTTCACAGAAGAGGTGCTCCAGCCCAATTAATATTTTTATGGTTCTTCTCTGGACTGGTCCAACAGATTCTAATTTTTCCTGTGCTGAGGACCTCTGAGCTGGAAGCAGTGCTTTAGGTAGGGTCTCATGAGAATGGAGTAAAGGGGCAGAATCACCTCCCTCAACCTGCTGGTCACTCTCCTTTTGAAGCTGGCCGAGATATGGTTGGCTTTCTGGGCTGCAAGCGCACATGGCCAGCTCATGGCCAGTTTTTCATCCAACAGTATTCCATCTCTTTCTTGGCAGGTCTGCTCCCCATGCATTCATCCTCTACTTTTTACAGGTACTGGGGATAGCACCAAACCAGCTTGAGGACTTTGTACTTAGCCTCGTTGAATTTTATGAGCTTCACAGAGGCCCATTCCTCAACCTGTCAAGGTCCCTCTGAATGGCATCCCTGTACCTACAGAACTCATGTTTTTACCTAACTTTTCTTAATGGCATTGAAAAAGAAAAAGAAAAAGAAAAAGAAAAAGAAAAAGAAAAAGAAAAAGAAAAAGAAAAAGAAAAAGAAAAAGAAAAAGAAAAAGAAAAAGAAAAAGAAAAAAGAAGGAAACTATTTGCTCAATATTAAAACATTTAATGTATCACAGGGAGAAAAAAAAACAAAGTGAAAAAAAAAAGAAAATGAAACCTACCTAGATGTTCTTCACTGCTAAATCTGTGTACTCACTTAGACTTAAGAAAGAAAACATATGCTTTACTAATACAGTTGCTGTTCCTCCCTCTTGCAAAAAAAAAAAAAAAAGAAAAGGAAAAAAAGACTCATTTAATCCAGTAACTTCTGCCAAATC
Organism: Sakesphorus luctuosus; assembly: GCA_013396695.1. Classification (NCBI taxonomy): domain Eukaryota; kingdom Metazoa; phylum Chordata; class Aves; order Passeriformes; family Thamnophilidae; genus Sakesphorus; species Sakesphorus luctuosus. Next base: position 214,570 of record VWZD01000528.1, on the reverse strand, counting down.
TTTAATAAGATGGCAAGAATTCTTCATGATGAGAACAGATTAAAACCAAAGAAATACATTTAAAACTGACTTCCGGCAGAACACCAGATTTAGGACAGAATATGATGAAAGACAAAGGGAAATGAAACACAAAGCACCTGATGCTTTGTACATTTCAAGTAGGTAAATGTCATTGACAACTCAATTCAGAAGTAATTTTTGTCAACCTAAAACACAGTGGCACCTTGTGTTTCTTATTCCTTTATTGCCTCACCTTATCATTAATTTATCATTAATGGCACAACACAGACAAGCTTCCTCAAAGGACTGGGTGATTCTGTAGAAGAACTCTCCAGAATTCATTTTGAGAATTGTTGTCCAGACTGGGAATATGTACCATGGATTAATTTAAATCCTATTGGGAACAAATTACTGTTCCTTTGATCTTAGAACAATCAAAATAGTATGAATACAACCTGAGATTAAATCTTTCATTTAGATTTTTCCCATAAGGAAAAAAATAACAAAGAGGAAAAAGAAAAAGAAAAAAAAGAAACAAATACACAATATTTTCAGTAACATTTTCTCTTTTTTTAATTTCAGCAAAAATCCTTGATCTATATATGCTGTGCATGTGACATGATATTTATGATATTTGGGGGAAAATTTCTGTGGTAAAAAACCAGTAATGAAACATTGGGGTAGGCATATGGCCTCGACTTAGTCCAGTGTCCTAACTAACAACACAACAAATCAACTAAGGTAAGAAAGCTTTCATACTCCACCTTGACATTTTTGGCCAAAACATAGAACGATCTTCTAACTTAACAATTTATCTACTATTTTAATTTGATGTATTTGGGTTACTTTAGCTTTCATAAAAAAGAAGGAAATTGCAGGCATTAGTAGCTCTAATGCTTCGCAAAGGTGCTAAAGGGTAGAAAATGGAACAATACATGCTGCTTTCAGTATTTTCTATACCTACAACTTGCCCATGCAATATATTGACCTATCTGGATGCTCCCCAATCCAGAAATAATTCTAAGCTAACTTACATAGGAATGAAGAAGAGCCAGTGTAAATCATTTTTATTCCCAGTCTCACCATTTTTCCTTTTGTAATGTCCCACCCAGACTGAGATCACACATCCTAGGGAATTACTGCAGGTTATATTAGCTAATTTTTATCTTAATGCATAACTCACCATGTTGTGGATTTTATTAGGGCAACTCTACAGAATTCAGATGAGAGAGAGGCTGGTGAAATAGTAGAATCTTTATCTTTTTTCTACCATACAACAGAGTTGACAAGTAACCAGTGGGATTTAGTCAGATGGTGTGTGAGGCAATCGGGAGAGAGTCCTTTGTCATTTTTGATAAGTTATGTGCTCCAAATTGAATATTAAACAACCTGTTGGCACCATCAGTCTTGAAAAATGTATCTTTTCTCCTCTGTTTAGAGCCTTCATTTCTTCAGAATAAGAAAAGAGAAGACCCAGTAATATCCTTCCCTAAGAATTCTGGCTTTAAGCTTGTAAGTCTAATAGACTAAGCCTGCAGAAAGAATAGTATCACTTTATGAAGAAACTACAAAAAAATAATTTCAAGGAGCATCTTGTCATCTACAAGTAGAAGGATTCACAGCTGTTTTAGCTGCAGGTCAGAGTGTCTTTTTGGACACTCCTAATCTATTAAACACAAAAGTATCTCTACATTAATTACCGACCAGAATAGTATCTGGATCTCTTCAACATCAGCATCAGGTAATCTGAAAATTTTTCTACTTTTAAAATAATTTCCTGGTTAGTCAGTTTTAAAGGAAAGTGACATATATGGCAATACTTATTTTTAGGTTAGTGCAATTTTCCTTGAAGGCAATGGAAGTTCTGCCCACCTACATGAAAACTGAGTGTGATCCATAGTATTTGGCAACATTTTTTCTCAAAACATTTCCATCAGAATTTGTTATATTTCTACATCTGCTTTTCTAAAGCAAAAGGTGTGGTATAATTGCAACTTACTGATTTAAGGAAACACTCTCGCTTTTTCATGTTTTTCAATGACCTCTCATATGTGCTTTCAACAAAACTTTGTCAAAATGAAGCACCTTTTTCACCAGTAGAAGAGGTCTTAAACTGGGCAGAAAGGGGAACACTCTATTTAGTAATGAAATCACCTCCTGTCAGTTCTAATTAATCCTGATCTATAGGCAAGGTTTATACAAAGCTGTTGAGAAATCAAAGATTTCCTACATGTCAGTCTTTCTGAAAGATACAGAACTGATAAATTTCTCCAAATGTGAATGAATACTGTCTCTGCTTGGACAAAGTCGTTGGGTGTATTTTTTAAAATCTCTTCCTGTTACTATTCATGTGAAGCTTTGGTACAAACCCAGAAGTTTTACTACCCTTTAGTTTCTGATGATGTATGTGATCTGTACTGCATTTTCAGCAGAGTGCCTGGAATCACGGCATTTGTGAGCCACACAGCTTTAAAAGCAGAAGTATTAACACTTGGTTTTTTAGACTTCTATCTCCACATTTGAAAAGTGGGAAAGACAGCAATCGTTAACTTTCCTCTTGGGAGCAAGTTACCATCCTCCTGCTCCAGGATACTAATCATGACAGACAGGTTGACAGTGTCATCCTGGTTTTTATCAAGCCCCGGCTTTACTGTCTTAATTCCTTCCAGGGGAAATGGCCAGAAAACCATTTTTTGACACTTGCACCCCTCACAAAATAGCAGTTTCGTTCACTAGGATAAGAATTCACAAATATATTTCAGGTGCCTTGTACTCTTTGTCACTCCCAGTAGACAACATAGAAACAAGGAAGACTTATTAAAACAAGACAAATATTTAAAGTATATGGATAAAAAGACAGATCTTTTTGGTTTTATCACTGGATTGAAATGTAGTTTTGTCAGTTCCCATAATGATTAAAACACAAGAAAGAGAAAAGTGAGTCTGGATGTCTCCTGGAGTTTTGAATTAGAGCAGGAAAGGAGTCAAGTAATCTCCTCATAAAGGAGTTTGCAGACTCTTCCAGTCTCCGCCTTTTGTTCCCTGTGCTGTAAGCCACCTTTCTTTCTAGTCAAGCTAGGCTTGGGCCACATCATAGAAATTGCTTTAGTGGAAAAATAACCTTCAAAAAGATCAAACAGGGAAGACTGAAGCAAGGGATGGGAAAGATTTCCTCAAGTATGTCTCTTAAAGAATATGAAGTTCAACTCAAAAAAAAAATCTTCTAATCCAGTCCACAAATTAAAAAACAGGAACATATTACAAATATGATATGAAAATACAGAAAGTACAGGTATAATTACTAGTTTTCCTAAGAGGTCCTATGATACAGGCTCTATTTATCATGTATATCTCTTAGGCAGACCTGGTAGCATTGGTCATTTTACTTGTCAAAACTTGCCTCACTGTTAAATAGAAAATCATACTAAGAGACCCCCTTTTATCAATTTCGACTCCTTTCTTATGCAGGTACATATTCACTGATTTGGGGGATTTTATTTTAAGCAGAGAATGAAAGTAAAACCACAATATCTTGGTTTAAGCCCAAGTAAAGGGACTCTGTTATTCTATTTCCCTTATGGTTGTTTTTCTGTTTTTTTTTAACTCCTTTGCTTTATAACTAATACTTTTGTGGTATGCTTAAAAGACTCCTACACTTCTTAGGCCACAATTAAAAAGTGTAATGGACTTTTTCCGAAACTCTTGCATTTTTTCCATGTTATGCACCTCATGGACATATTACTGGGTATCAACCTTTTTCTGCTTCAGTACACAAATAATTGAATTATCACTTTGTTATCAGGCAAAAGAGCAACTAACAGTTTCAAGTTTAAGGTCAAGTGAAATCTACCTATGGCTTTTTGGGCAATTAGGTTAGGTTACAAAAGTCAAGTGAATATTCATTAGTTGCAGCATGAATCCTCTATATGCAGAAGTAATTTGCATTTCTACATGCTTCTAAACCTAACTCACGACTAGTATTGACATAGCAATCACATTAGGGGCATTATTTCCTTCCCGATAAAGGAATAATTGATTTGTAATAATCCTCAAAGTATACGATCAAAACTTTCTAAAGGAGTGAGTCCTATAGAAGTCTGAGAGAATTAACATTACTTTCTGTCTTTGTTATTGCTGAAATTTCTCTATAGTTTTTATTAAGGATTAATCAAAAGAGTGGAAGTTGCAATATTTGATATAATTTTCTTAAGTAATATAATTTAATTTTTTACAGAATTTGATTGATGTATTCATTGTCTGCAACATTTATATCTCAACAGTGAATCATAAGACTTTTAAAGCCTGAAAAGGATTGCCCAGGACATTACACAACATCTGAATGAATCTTAGATACAAACATTCTATCAAAAAATTAATTATATTTGCTTAGTATCAGACATCCCTCATCTCTTTCAACCATCATCATTTTTACCAAATGCTTACCCAGATTTAATTAGTGCCGTCTGCCGCAGCCCACTGCCTAGGTGGGTCCAGAGGAGCATGGGACATCAAGCTTTGGGAGTAAACAACAACACAGTAACCCGGAAAAGCACCTGAGTTTTACCATATATGTCCATGTTGCAGCCTTCTGACCTATGGGGTCAGCCCTGTTGTGGACAGGGCAGGGTTAACTGGAGTTTATATGTCTGAGTTGATTTGAATAAAACCAGATCTGCCTGTGCACCACGTTGGTGCTTGCGGTCTCTGCTGGTCTTGCTGTAACAACAGCCCCTAAGTTATATGGCAAAATTTCACTCCTATAAGTACCTCTTTTTTATTGAAAGAGTTAGGCAAGTAACCACCCAACAGTATAGAGATGGCTACATAGAACTAATTTGTGATGATTGCAGAGATAAAAAAGTCTTCCATTCTCAGGAGCTAAAAGTAGATTCACCAGGATCTGTAGTAGTTGCTGACTTCAGCAGCCTTAAGTCTTTGAGTTCCAATCATTTGTATGGGCTCTCTAACTCTTCACATGTCCCAAGCCAAGGCAGCAAATAAAATCTTTTCAGTGGTGAATACCCAAGCAGAGCTCCTTTCTATTCCTCATTCCAATCCATAAAATAGAAGGAAAAAGTCAATAAAGCCAGACCTCTCTTTGTGGTTTTGGGGACAAACAAAATAGAGCAGGTAGTTTTGCTTGACATTTTTTAGTATGAATTGCAATTTTTTAAATGTTCAGAAATATTCTAACACTAAGTATACAGTAAACTATTTCTAAATCCAAATGAACATGAAGTCACCATACAGAGACAGTTTGAAAATTTTAAATCACTGAAAACAGTGAAGGGCTAGTTATTGAATTTCATGAGGGTGGAATTCTGTCAATTACATTTTGCCATCAATGTAAAAGCAAAGGGTTAATGAAATTCCATTGAATATGCCAGTCAAAGTTCTTCAGAGATTTGATTAAAATCTACTTTTTAAAAACCTATCACATCTCACACTAAGACACAAGTGTCTTTGCCTAAAGTTTTCGTGCATATATTTTTTCCAGGACTCCTTTATTTTTACTTTTTTTCAGAATTGTACTACTGAGAGCATTAATTCCAGCACAAATATATTGGGAGAAAGGTTTTTTTAATCTGAATGAAGACAGCAGAAAGAAATGTTCGCTCAGCCACTTTGTCTGCATCTCCACAGAAGATTCATATGCCAAAAGTTATTTGACATAGAAAGACAAGGAAGGGTTGAGAAGGAAAGTTATCTTTTAATTGTGCATATAAATTCCATTAAGTGAGTCCATTGCATAAGCAACAGTTAGTGAAGGAAGGGGAAGGACATTTTGGAATGAAAAAAAAAGAAGTCCTTTTACTAATGAAAATAGGCATTTGCAAAATACCTGATTCACACACTGTGGAAGATGATGTTAACTTTATATCCTACGGGAAAGGTGGAATATATTTCATGTTTGAAAATATCTATGGTTTTGGGAACATCCTGGTTATGGACCTGATCCTGTTCCCATGTGGCCTGTGTCTTGTGACTGGAAAGCTGGAAATAAAGTGCCTTGGCAATACGCAATCCACCCAGTGCTTGAAAAATACGCAAGGAAGCCATTACATCTACTGTGTACTTTTTTCTTTCCCGCCATTAGGGAAGAACCCAGATCCTTTCCAAAACTGATTGAATGTAAGTTTTCTCATGCAAAGGTAGTGAAAAAAATTAAACTACCTTATGGGTTACTTCATTGACATCTTTATCACTTTTAAGTTTTATCATTATCTCGTAAGACAATTTTTTACTCCTATGTTTCCATCATACTCTTCTTCTGCTACTGAAAACCAGGTCATCCACTGTACAACTTGCTGGCCAGATATGCAGCTCAATTAGCAAATTTTATGTACTGAACATATATATCAGTTCACATAAACACCCATCACCATAGTATCTAAATACCCTCAAAATAATTATTTATTCTCAGAAGTTATTAACCTGATCTATAGAAGTAATACTGATACCATTACACTGATATACAGTACACAGACAGAAAGTTCACATAAAGCCCACTCTAGGTCAGTGGGAAAAATAAAAGATGATTTTATGATCATATTTTCCCCCTCAACTTTATTTTCTTTCTGTTCCCAAACATAGCCCGTAACAGGAGAAGCATAGTAGTTTTTTGGTATCTGAATCAAGCTTCTCAAGAGTCCTTATTAAGGGGATGGCTTCTTCTAAACCATCCACTTTCCATGCAGGAGCCCAACAAACCAGAGTAGAAACCCTGTTGGAGAGGAAGCTACTCAGCAGCTCCTCAGGCTTCCTACTGGAGTTAATAACTCGAGACAGCATGTGCAGCTGTTGTCAGAGAACTACACAGCTTGGATACATAGTGAGGCATGAGAAAACTGGTATTGCCAAAGTAAATAATAGGCCTAGGGTGTATTATTCCCCTTATGGCCAACTAGAACATTTTTAGGGGAGATAAAAGAGATTTTAAAACTAATTTCAGATTATTTATTAAAAACAATGTTTGACCTTTCACAAATTCCGTTTTTATATCTTGTCTAATTTTGAAAAACTTTTCCTCAAACCTTACTTTAATTTTACTCTGTTGAAATACTGTGGAGCTTCCGTTGGTTTACAGTGGTGTAACTGATATCAGCATCAGGCACATTGTCTTCATTGTAAGCAAGTCATGAATGGCCATTCTTCATGGTCATATAAAATGATACATAGATATTGGTAGAAAAAGAGGTCTCTTGGCACAATCATTACTTTTTCCATTTTCTGTAGACAAACAAACCCATAAAACAGAACTGACAGATGTTATAACCCAAGAAAATGAAAGAGAAAACCCCAAAGTACAGAAGAACTAAAGAAATTCTAAATAAAGTAAGACAGTGACAACCTTCTGGTATACACCTGTTAGTATTCCAGGATTTGGAAAACATAAAAGATATATAAAAAAAGTTGTCGGAATTGCTGCCCTTGATAGATCAGGGTGCTACAAGGCACAGCAAAAAGATACCAAAACACTTGTTTGGGTTGTGTAATACAGTTTCCTTCTACTTTCATTTTATCAGCTCTGTATAACAGTCCATATAAATGCGTCTTGAGTTTTATTTAAATATATATATATATACCAATTTTGAGTTTTGCAACAGTTAAGTATGTGTTTAATTACATTCACCACTCTCAATGTTCGAAATAAAAATGAGCACTTTTCCAGATACTGTACCCAGAGCATATTGTGATTTTAAATTAATAATTAATAGATTTCTAAAACCTGTAATTTCAAATAATTAAAATTCTCAGAAACTGAAAGGTTTTTTTCTTTGTTCAAACTATGACCTGAAATTCAGCCTAAGTCACATGTCACTGTAGCTGGAAACCTCTGAAGTATCTGCTCTCAGGCTGAAGCTTCTCTCTACTCAGAGGAAAACAAAATGCTGTTCTTTGAAAATAAGTCTTTTCACAGAAATATTCACAGACTAGAGAGATTTACCAGATTCTCTGATTTGAGAGTCGTTTCAAATGTAGCAATTTCAAAGTTCTCGCTTAATAGATACCACAGCTCAGGATGCACTTGAAAGTGTTGGTTTCAACATTGCTGGAGGTTTTAGGATTGTAGAAATTAATAATGGATTGCATTGAATAAAACAGAATCAGCACACAAAAATCCTCACACTGACAAAGAGTTTTCTCCTATTTTTCCCCTATCCTGGAGCACACATAGCTGAGGGAGAAAAATGTAACTCATATTATCATCAATGATTAGTGTTTCATAACAGCATCAAACTTCGTTAGTGAAGCTGAAAGCTGGCTTTCAGTAGTTTAAACTGGATTTTCATCCAAGGTCTGCAGTTCTATAATTTTCTGACTTTGGACTTATTCAGATTCCAACACTGAATTTGATATTTTGAAAGGGAAATGTGTACATACATATATGCATCCATTTCTATTTGCCTAAGTTTGTGGGCATCTCTTTTTACCAGTCATTCTCTCTATTTAGCTGTTTATTAGAGTAGTGACAGTAATTGGAAAACAACATTATAGAAATATAATTGTAAATACAGAATTAACCAAGCAAGCTGTCTTGTTCCTGTACAACTGTTCACTGAAGTGTAAAACAGACATAAAGCCCTTCCAAGTAAAATGAATGCAGAGCTATTGTAAGGTTCAATTAATGCTTTTTAAGTGGCTTAGGATGCTGAATAAATTGAAGATAAGCACAGGAGAAATGGTGCATATGTGTTTATATGTGTTTAAAATCGGTCTCTATAGCTTTCAGACTTTATATGTTCTGGATGCTTTGCAATAGTTGAGTAACACAAAGGAGCCATAAACCTGACTTAACCAACCAGTTAAGCTACATTAACGGGTACTTTGTATCCTTGTAGTGGATGCCTTGGGTCATCAGATTAATTCAAAGTAGTTGCAGTAAAGGAGGAAAGGCAACTTTTGAAGTAGGTGAGAACTCTTAGAGCTTGAACCCCAGCCAGTTCACGTCAGTAGTAAGATTCCTATTTGTCTTAAACTGCTGATCATAATTAGTCTAATTTAATGGATTGTATCAGCCATTTTCCTTGCACTTTAGTCTCTAGTGTTGACCTGCAAAACTGTTTGTTAGCCCTTTTTCAATTTAGCAGCCAGGGACTTCACTGTGACCTAAACCACAAAGCATTAGCTGTTTATTTTTAAAGATAAATACAAAATTATAGTTGTTCTGTTGTTAGCATTTATGCAATAAAATTCTAAGCCATATTTTTGTTGCTTTCAATGGCTGCTGGTGCCTGAGTAATTTTCTGTTGCTGATGATACACCTTGAATTATTTGGATGTTGTGATAATTTCAATGATGAATGCCTAATCTCTTCACTCTAGTTTATGTTCTTTCTTCTTCCCTCTCTGTCTCACGGCTGCAATGACGTCCTTTGCACAGCCCTGCCAAAAGCTTAGTGAAGCTGACACTGGTCTCCATTTCCTCTTACTGGTCACTAGAATAGAATCCAGAAAGCTTCTTCAAAATAGTGTAAATATTGTAAGAGATAAGCAAGCAGAAATTATGACACTTCAAAAATCCCAGTGGTGGTTTCTTTTGGGGATTTTAATGATAATACCCAGGCTCTAAAAACCCATGTCTAATATGCTTTTCTTATAAATATCACCTTAATTCCCCTTAGCCTTTTCAATTTCTCCCTGCTGTTTTGGTATTCCATATGTCTGAACTGAAACTGAAGCTGCCAAATGTGGTTTTCTATAGCATTTGTTAAGATAGCTACACCAGCTCTTATCTTTAAAATTTCATAAGGAAGCTAAATCCAATCTTTGTAATATTACCAACTTGAAGCGTGTTTTTATTATATAAAATTAAAGATACAAGACATTGTAGATGTAGGTAAATGCTACAAAAAAGCCAGATTACTGGCTGGAAGTGTTAGCTTTTAAGAACAGTGGAGTTTTCATTTTGTCCTGGGCTGTTGCTCAGCCATCAATCAAAAGTCTTGTTATACATGAATCTGATGTCAATATCTGACAAGATTTTTGAGTGTCAGTACAAATTGTTAGGCATGGATTTAGTCCCACATCCATGTATAACAAGGTCCATGTAGAACTGTTGCCAGTGATAAAATCTTGTCATTCATACATTATAACAGTTAGACTGACTTCCTGTGACCTCACGTGTTAAGTAACTACAGAGCCTGAAGTTCATCTGTAATTATGAACAAAGCTCTATGAAATTACAGGCTCAATGAAGAAGTCAAGAATCCATAACTGTTTATGCTTTTTCATTCACAATTGTAAAAATATTATGGTTTTTTTTTCTCTCCTATAGTCATTTCAATATAGCAATATTCATGTTTTACTTTCCTCCCATTAAAGACATGGAAATGTGTGGATGTTTTGTTAGTGTGCCTAGCCAATGAAACATCCTACAAATTAGGGACAGCTGGCAGAATAGGAGGGGTGGTAGCAAGAACCGAAAAGAAGAGGAAACGAATGTGTATTTGTTACACACTTAAATGCCAAGTCAGTTAAATGCCACGCTGACACCCAATCCCATCAGATCTTTGAAGCTTAGCAGGGTCAGCCCCTGTTAGTACTTGGATGGGAGACCTCCTGGGAGTACCAGGGGCTGTAGGTTCTAGTCCCAAAGACTTCACTGTCACCGTCCAAACTCGCTTGGCCATGGCAGATGAACCTTAGGAGTAAAATGGTGGGGCCAGTTCTGCGCACGCTGTGCCTCACCTAAAAAATCCGCTGTGCAGGCTGGAAGGGCACACCCATGTGGGTAGAGCCCTTCCCAAATCTTTGTTCGTGAAGCCTAGCCATATGAAATCCCAAGTAAGATCACCATGAAAGCACATATGAAGCTTGTTTAAAATTTATCAGCTGTACAAGAACATTAAGTTATGCCATATTTATGTGGAATTCTAGCTTATTCTCTAGATTCACCTCTAAAGACACCAGTTTGGTGGACTGATTTCTTCAAAGATGACTGACGTATAGCTTTCAGACCTTGTCTGGTAGTAATGCCCACAGTTATATGGCAGATCAGGGTGTGTACAAAGCAGTTCAGATTCTTCAGTCTGCACAGAAATGCAAGTCTTTCAACTAAAAACCAATGGGAGATGCTGGAGACAGCACAACATTTCAGAAAGGCATTCACTGATAAAAGAGAAGTTGAGCTATAAAGAGAGGAACAGGCATACCTAAATCTGTAAGACAAAAGAACTGAAGGAATCTGATAAAGTGATTAATTTGCCTAAATATAGGTTAATCCATATTATCTGAATAACTCTAATATACCTGAGGTACAAATGTGAAGCTGAGAGCCAGAACACATGAGAATTCCATGACTTTCTGATGCAATAACTGGAGATTAGGAGGAGTACCCTATGTATCGGGATGGCTATAGATCAATATAGTGAGTCAGGCGAATCACACCCTGGCTCTGCTTTCATTTCTCTACCTAAGGCCTTTCTACTCTACCTATTGCCATGGCAACTTAACAAGGACTATCTCATTTCTCTGAACACAGACCATAAAGGGCCAATATCAAAGACAGACTAAGTCCACATTGCTGATATTTACATCATAATATTAATATTTAAAACCAAGAGTGACACTTTATTCAAGAAGGATGTTTTCCCCGTATGTGTTCATCCCACATACACACAACCTCTTTCTATTCTTAGGTATTGTAGCTGTAAATCTGTGTCCTGGGTTATACAAAAATTCTGGCATCCACCTTTTTCTTTTTTCTCTAAACACAGCTTTTTGGTGTTTTGCCTTCTTTAAAGAGACTGAACTGCTAGTGATTAACAACTCAAACATTCAAACACCTGCAGTGACCACCCAGGTGCTGTAAGAGACTGGACTGTTGGCGCTCATGGCTCAATTGGCAGAGTGCTTTGCTAACAATGCCCAGAGTGGAGACCCAGGCAAAGTGCTGAAGAAGTGCACTGTAGGACACCTCAGGCTACAAGCTGGGTGTTAAACAAGGTAAGGAAAAAGGCAAATCCTGTGAGGTGGGGCAGTGATTCTTTTTCTTCACACAGACAACTCAGCCGGAACATTCACACCCAGCCTGAAGGTATTCATCTCTTCTTGATGAGTCATAATGGACCAAAATGGACTCAGGTGCGCTGACATTAGAGACAGATGCAACATCTTAAAAGGTGTCAAAGACTCCTGAAGTATCCTGTGATTTACAGTATTCCATCATCCAGTGTAAAACCCCCCATCCCAGGAAGGTACAGGAGGTTTTCCCACCTGAATCTGAGCTTATCTGGGGCTTCCACCACGACCTCAATGGACCCAGACTGCACCCACCACTTCTACAGGACCACAACCACTACTTTGACCAATTAACATCAAAATTGCAACAACCAAGTCTCATTGCTGGAGCCAACAGGTATCTTGTGGGTCCTTCCAGTCACCAAGGGAGTCTGCAACCCTGTTCCAAGTCTGCACCAGCGGGCAGCCAAACTCCAGCACCATGCAAGCATCTGCTGGCATCAAATCCCAGCTATCTGCTATTGCCTGCCAGGGCTGATTCTCCAACTGTTCCCACATATTTTCCAGGCATGGGAGAGGTGAACTATGTGGAAAGGTGTTCGTATTGTCTCTGTCCTAGTGCCATACATGTTTGTTCCAGGTAGGGGAGGCCGGCTGCCATCTCGATTTGGTCTGGTGGGCGGGCTTGGGAAGTTTCCCCTTACCATTTGATTTAACAGAGTTTTATCAATATTGTTATTGGCATTCTTCTTGGTAAAGAGTTATTTTTTCATTTACATCTGGGCATATTTGGTCTCTCTCTCTGTACTGGAGAAACCAAGGGCATTGAATCCAAGAGAGGAGACTTTGTACAAGGTCTCCCTCAAACCAAGACACTGTGTTAGCCTTTAATTAGGTATCCTTTAATGTACAACCAAGGTAGGACTAGTTATTTCATGTTCCAGGTTTTTTGAAAAAGTCACTTGGAACTAACCACTTCTGTTGGTGAAGTGACTTTTGGACTGGAAAAAAACTACAAACTCACAGCAATATTACAAACTAAGATTTGGATGAGAAATGAGGTACATTTTACCCAAGCAGTATTGTGAAGTGTCTTTAAGTGGATAAATATTACTTTTAGTGCTAGAAATAAAAAAATTCTTTAAAGGTAATATCTCTTCTTTTCTAAAGGGTAATTTCGTCTTATATCTGCTCATATTTTTTGTCTTTATACTTGATTCAACCTCACATCTCATTCGTGCTTTACTGCATTTAGAAGACAACTGACTACACAGTGTTTTCTAGCATGAAGAAGTTGTAATCAAAACTGAACTGGAATACAGACCTCTCTTTTGATGCCTCAGAGGTTTTTAGATTTTTTTTATTTTTTATTTTTAATTTTTATGGATTTTAGAAGTAATTGTGGTGAAATGCAGATTTTAGTATACCAGTATTTCTAGTAGCTTAAAGTTCAATGTTTATGCATGCCAACCCTTACCCCATATCAGCCCCTCAACATTTCATTAGCTATTTAGTCTTGTTTTCAAGGTAGAGTGCTGAAAAACTTCACAAAGCCTACACCACGAGACATAAACATAAGCCAGTGACCTCCAAGCCCAGAACACTGTAAAACCTCCAGGTACTCTACATGCTGCAAAGAAGATGAAGAATGCTGAAGAGGGTGTCCCAGACGCCCTCGGACTCAATTCCTGATGGGGTGTGCTGAGGGCAGGACGGGGCAGGACTGCAGGAAAGGTGAACAAGGATTGGATAGACATTATTATAAAACCCAAGAAACCGACGTTTGGGACATGCATGTCGATATGTATTCCTAGATGAGCCTGGGTGCTCATTCAAGCTTCTGCTCTCTTATCTCCTACAAAATTGGCTTGGAGTCTTTTTCTCCACAGACTTTTCAGGCCACATGTTGATCAATAGCATCAGAAAGGGTATTATCTGGAGGATCTTGAAAAACCACCAATACAGTCAAATTTATGAAATCTCTCACTCTACAAACAAGCATGCCTATGCAAGATTTACACCAAAACATGCTAGTTCTGAAAGAGAAAAGAGACCAAAAAACCCCGAGTTTTGTAAAGTTTCTGTTTCTGCTCTGCAGAGTGTTGTTTGCGCGGTGGGGCCTCTGAACAGCATGAAGTGCTAGGAGCCACTATGTTCAGGTACAAATTGTCTAGAGACTAGTGTAACATGGTTAGAGGTCATACATTAAACTAAGCTAGACATTTCAATAGGATGAAATGGTAAAGAGCTAAGGTTTTTAGGAGCTAGAGCCAAGGTTTTGCAAGTTTTACAGGTCATGTCACTGAACAAAGAAAAGGCAGCAGTCCAGCAGTGATGAAGACACTTCAAGACCACCCCGAGGGATGAAGTCAGGAGACCACTACCCAGATTCGAAGCCAAAAGAAAAGCTCCGCCCAAGATTCCACCCAGTCATTAATATGGAAATTAGAGGGTGTTAACTATGAACTTAAGGCTATAAATGGCTTATTTTACTCAAAAAAGTTAGGCAAGTTTTTGCCCTGTATGAACTGGCTTGCCTCCAACGTTGTCAATAAATACCTTTGCTGCTAAAAGTAAAAATTTTCTCTTAGCAGTTATTTGTGCGATGTTTTCGCTTATCATTCTGAAGGAATTACTTGATCCATGGATATTTGTTGACATGGAACAATAATTTGAACAGTATTACATGAATGGAGGAGCACTAGGCAATAAAATAGCTGTGTTTCCATAAAGACAAAACACAAAGACATGTGTGCCCCTTCCTTTGTGGCTTTCAATGTCAAGCCCAGATGCATTTGTTCTCAGATCTCTACCTTTGAAAAACAAAAGGGCTGGCAAATGACCCAGTAAACACAACTTCAATTAAGAGACCTACATTTCTTTGCAGGATTATTTTACAGTAGTAGCATGCTCTCAGTTTTGCTTTACCCATATTTTTGAATGCTATACAGTTTAGCACGTTCAGTTTATTACTCTACTAAATTGTGGAAGATACATTGACAAACCTGTTTTCAGTTATCATACCTTGTACTTCTGTTTGCTGACAGTATATTCTATTTTAGTAGTTGGTTATGAATTGCCTTAAGTCATCTGAACGGCATGATCCAAAGATGTTCATATTTCTTTCCTTCCCTGATGGCAAAGAACTACTTTTCTTTCACAGCCTTTTTTAAAAAATTATAATTAGTCTAGAGTCTTGCCTCTACACTCATTTATCATTCTCTCCTATTAGTCTTATCACTCTGTAGGGCTTGAGAGAATTGGCTAGTAACATCACCAGTAACTCAAGTTTGAAATAAGGCTATCAAAACAGATAGGCTTACATGCCAACTCTTTGGACAAATTGTAATTGTAAAGAATGGGGTAAAGTGGTAATAAGAAGAAAAGCTTCCACCTTCAGGAATCCTGCTGTGCTTCTGTCACTTTTCTATATTTCTAAAGGCAATTTTCTGTAGCTCAACAAGTTGAAGGCAAAATCAATTATAGGAAATTTCAGTTAATCGTTTAATTAACGTTAATGTTGTCCTGTGTTGGTTAATAAACTAAATATTCACTACAATATTTTGAAATAAGTACTGTTGTCATGGTTTAGGACTGGTATCCTCCAGTTTAGTGCTCCCACTATAACCATGCTGCTGATTCCTCCCCCTTACCCCTCTCTCCTGCCCCCTGCAGAGGGCTGGAGAGGAGAATTGGAGGCACAAAAGGTAAAGATCATAAGCTGAGAAAAGCACAATTTACTAGAGACAGCAATGAGAAAAGAAAACAAACAGTAACAATATTAATAATAGAAGTGTACAAAAGTGATTCACATGCCCAAATGCTTAGCACAGAGCCTCTGACACAACTATAGCTGCTCTACCCTGAGCACTCCCTCTGTCTCAGAACTGATACCACCAAACTCTTTTAAACAATAATAATTAAACAATAATAAGTAATTTAAACAAGTATATTGTGCTCAGATTCTAACATCAACACAATGCAAAGGAAATTTTTGTTGTAAAATGAAGAAACATGGGCACTTGTGTAACTGGGTTGTTCCTAAAGGCAATTTTGCATTAAAAAATGGCCTGTTTGAATCCCTTTCTTGGACAGTACACTGCATCCTTCACAATTTGAAAAAATCTTCAGATTTCACCAGTAAACCTAGATTTCTGAAATTATTTGATTCAACCCCCAAAGGGGATTAAGGCACACTTATCAGGCAGAATGAGACTGTATAGACAAGAAGGACTTGTTAAAAGATAGTCATGAGCTTAAGACATACTGAAAGTCAGTTTTTCTTAGACTGCTAAGTCATTCCATTTGGCTATACCGCAGATAAAAGTGGATTTTATCCCACACCTCTTTGAGGAAGAGACTGTAGAAAAAGGAAGGCAATATCAATCAGTGCACATGAAGATGAATGAACTAATGAGATTATAAGACTCAGTATTATGCTAGAGTCTATCTATGAACTATAGAGAGCCCATAAAGCATAGTTTTATAGCTGACACTGTCTTTAGGCAAAACCATGAGGAACATGAATAACAATGTTTTCATACATGACCTTTGCAGGACAATAAAATGTGCATTGGTAAGAGTAAATACTAAAGACAGAAGACCCTGTTTAAAGCAATTTTTATACACATATTTATAACAGATCTCTTAACCATCACTAGCTGGCAAGCGTTCAGACACATGAAAAAACTAATTTTTTAGTTCCCAGTTACATCTTCAGTCAAATTTTATCATTTACACTCAGAGAAAAATATTGTCATGGTTGGTGTTGCTCCAAACCCTCCTTATGCCAGGACAGAGATCTAGGATATTTTGTACCATGCAGAATTCTCAATATCCAGCTGAGAAGGGTTTCCAAGTTGCAGAATCTGAGATAGCATCCCTCAAAAACTGAGGAATTTGGGATAAGCTAGGTTCTTCAAAAATACATAAATGGTACTGGAGGTCTTTTCAGCTCTGAAGTAGGAAAAATAACAATAACATCAACTATATTTGCTTCTTCTTTCAGCCTCAGGCTAAGAATTTTAAGAAACTTCCTACAAACATTGCACTGAATTTCATCTGAGAATTCTGGGAAGATAAATGTAGGGGGATTTTTTTTTCTTATGAAAATGAAATAGAGAGTATAAAGTAAATCCTTATCAATTACGTA
The DNA here is from genome assembly GCA_013396695.1 of Sakesphorus luctuosus. Taxonomy (NCBI): domain Eukaryota; kingdom Metazoa; phylum Chordata; class Aves; order Passeriformes; family Thamnophilidae; genus Sakesphorus; species Sakesphorus luctuosus. The sequence continues at coordinate 197,455 of VWZD01000528.1, read as the reverse complement.
AAACCTTGGAGAAATCATGACAATACCATCCTTCTTCCCTTATTCTCAGTGCTGTAAACATTTTTCAGAAATAATATTGCACGTCGGACATGGGGAATAGCAACATATCCAAGTGGAACTCATCCAAATCTATTCCATGAGGCTCTCACAGGAGCTTTAATGATCTCCACTTATACAAATGGACTACTTAATGCAGAAGAAATTACTGCTAGCATGAATGAAAAGGAGCCTTTGACAAAAAGTCATTCACAGATTCAAGAGATGACTAAAAAAATCACCTTTGTATCTGCTTTCTTCTGTGAATTACTGATGCTTCTGGAGACAGAACAAATTAGCAGGTTATGAGGAGAGAAATTCAAGCTCTGATAAATAAATTTGGTTATCCCTAATATCCTGTTCGGCTCCAGCCCTTTTCTTGTGTAACAAACATTTGGCATCAAGAGATTAGACATCAAATGTTTTCTTGAGTATTTTCTCCTTTCTTCACCACAAATAGTTTTTATCAATAAGGTCCAAGGCAAGGATCTGGTAAGAAAAAAATAATATGGAACTGAATGGAGAACACGCCTTTTTAATGCATGCATTTTTTAATACTTTATTTCAAATGGTGTTTGGGCCTACAGCAGCCTATTAAGAGAAGTGGGCAGCAAATGAAGGAGAAGGGAGAGAATGAGAAAGTAAGAAGAAGAAATTGGAAACAGAGAAAAGTTCCAAGTAAAAGAAAAAGGTAAGGAAAAAAGGAAAGAAGGAAGGGTAAAGAAAAGCAAAGAAAGGAAGACACAGGAAGGAACAAGAAGAAAGAAAAAGAGAGAAAAAGAGAGAAAAAGAGAGGTAAAAGGAGAAAAAGAGAGAACAGGAAGATTCAGCACAAAATGATAGGGCAACCATAATGGCCCCAGGCAGACAAGATTTTTTATCAAGTTGAAAAAAATTGCAGTTAAATATGGAAAATTCAAATTAAATATTTAATGAAAAGAATATTACTTTGCTGACTGAAACAAACTAGACAGCACAGCTAAAAATCAAAGTCCTGCTGCCTACTTATGCTTTGTCATTGCCTTAAGACTACCCACAGAGAGTACTGATGAANTCAGAATATTCTATGATTCTGTGATCCATATACATCTGTTAAAACTGCTGAAGTAGAATAGAACATAAGCAAGGGAGCACAGCAGAGTATGGAAAATCAGCAGGCTACCATCGAGACTGACAAATACAGGCATTTTTTTCTTACTCTTGTTTGTTTGGGTTTTTTTTATTCTTTCTCAAGTAGTAACAGTAACTTCAGGGAGAAAAATAATAAACTGAATCTAAAGATTTATTAGATTGCACTCAGCTGGATATTTTACCTGAGGCAACATGTTGGTTGTGTATTTTGAACAAGGCTATGATTTGACATAAGAGTCGGGATTGTCCCATAACATCCCCTTTCTGATATACCTTTTTTTAATTTTTGAACTACTGTCTTGCCATATGAAGCTAACAGCTTTTATTCCAGGGAGCATCAATTCCTGCCATATCCTATAGCAGTGAGACTAAAGACACTGCACTGTGTTCAGAGAGCATATAGCACAGCTAAACCCAGTGTCTCATCAGAGACTGGAAATTTTGCTATTCAAACAGTAAACATGGAAGCAACAAGCTGATGTGCTGAAATAGAAGATTAACTCCTTAAGTACTTGGATACACAAAAACCTGCTGGAAATAACCACAAGAAAAGTGACTTTTATTCATTTAATAGAAGATATTAATGTACACAGAAACTGTATCTAAAAGGAATAATCTTTCTTTGTGAGGAATTGGGTTTGAGAAACTTTTCTCTCCATGCTTTTTTCCATTCCTAAATTGAAAGGAGTTCTAAACTATATTCCTGTATGTGTTCTTTGCATCCTATTCTTGGCTTTGAAGTACGGTTTTATACTTTTTACCTCTAACAATGACTGGCATGGGCAGTCTACTTAACAGCTAAACATTACCTAATCTTTTTAATGAGGAAAATTAAATGAAATTGCATTTAAAAGGAAATAGACTTATTTTAATTTTGTAATGGTTACCAAAAATACATCTTCAATAACTACAGTTTAAAGCAATTAGGAGAAGAGGTAAGTGTACCCATGTAATTTATTTGAATGCACATATTTATTTTGCTTAAAATTATTTATTTTCTAAATATTTATTATTTCAAACAAACAAACCCCAAACAAAACAACCAACCAACCAAATGGAAAACCCAAAGAAAAAAAAACCTCCCTTACTTGAAAAGCTGAATAAGCAGCTATAAATCATGTGGGATTTTTTGTTGTACCCACCCTGGTAAGAAAAACTATGTCATTGCATTAGTTTGAATGGTGGCCTTCAAGACTTTTTATTCTTTAACTATAAGCATCCTTCTGGCTATGCTGGCTCTCAGTCAATGTTCAAACAAAGAAAAGGGAACAGCACATGTCAGTAGCTGTTTTCACAGTTGATCTGGATAGGATCTCTGTTTTGCCTTGTGGATCTAGGTAGCTATCATTGAGACTCTGCTTTACTTACTAAGAGTTAATAAATGTTCCTACACTGCCAAAACCAGATACCAGTCCCCTACTCTTCTGTCATCCTTATTGCACAAATATTAATTCATCCAATCACCATTTACGAAATCATCTAATTCCCTTCAGAATAGGATTGGGCTAGATTCTGAGAGTCTGGTTTGTTCCAGAAAGTACAGTGGAACAAGCTTTAAATTGATCCCCACCAAAAAGTCCTCTGGCACTATGACAGAAGTTTTATACAGTCAAATAATCTTGTCTCTCATGTGTCATATGATAAGGTAGGCATAACTTGCATCATTTTCATGACATAAAAAAACATGTTCTGCAAGCTGAAGCACAGCCACTATGTCTCCTACTCATCTGTGCATACATACATACACAAGAAATTTTTATCTTGGGTTCAAAGAAGCAAAGGACCACACGCTTCATGAAAAGGGTGTAGAATTCGACTTACAATATCTGGAATGGAAAAAGTCCTATCAGAAGTGGACTTATGAAGAAAATTGTCTTGGGTTGGGCTGGCAAAATGCCAACTGCCCAAGAACAGAGAAAAAGGTTCTTCCTCCCCCCAACCAGCCAAGGGAAAAAAA
>VWZD01000528.1:169382-194295 GCA_013396695.1 Sakesphorus luctuosus | reverse complement strand
GTCAGCTGTCAGCTAGCCCGGCCCAGCTCAAGGCAGCTGACAATTTCAGGCCCAAATCTGAGTTTTAAAGCCTAAATTTAGGCCTACCTGGCTAAACCCATAACAAAAATGAAGAAGCTAACTCTAATGCCTTAAAAACTGAGGGGTTTAATGTTGTTTAAACGTACAAAATTGTTTCTATTGTTCTTTTTGCCAAGTCACTGCTGCTCCTTCCCAAAATCTTCTGAGATAACTGTTATCTCACTCCTGAGGATGGTCTGGAAGGAAGTTACAAGAAGTGTTCTGACTGGATATTATCTACTCCTTTCTATTGGTTGTTAACCCTTTATTCCTATTGGTCTCTGTGTGGGTCGTTGCGGGCTCCTTGGGGGCCACATGGTGGGGAACAGTGCGGGGAGCACACCCCTCTAGGTAACAGGCTAAGTCCTGGACCTAGCGCACAGCTCAACTGTTGCAGAAAGGGCATATCAGTCTACTCAAGAAAAGGCAAGCTGTGAGCAGAGTGGATACATCACGGAGCATCATGTGGTAGAGGAGTCAGGAATCATGCCTTGAGACTAATGGTTTTAATATTGTAGTTGTAGGCCATGTGCCCTCTTGGACTTCCTGCTGTCACAGTGGGTAAGGAACACATGGCAGTAGGTGGACTTATATTCCCTTTTTCTTAAAAGAAAGCTTAGTTTATCAAAGCAAGCTAAAAACTTTGTGTAAGATGGTAATTAGTCTAATTCACTACGAGTACAAATTTCAAGCCACAGTCCTACCATGAATTGCTAAGTGGTAAACACTGAGAAAAGCAAGTTCATGAAACTGTTACTAATTTTTTTTTTTTTCAGTAAGCAGAGAGTTAGTTCAGTGTTGGCTATTTTTAAAATACTCTCAGGAAAATTATTTCCCACTAACAGTGTTCTGAGAACTGAACTTCTCACAGCTTTCCTAATATAGACTAGAATGTGATAATGTGATCTAAGCCATCACCAGCTGCTTCATTGAGACAAGTACCTTCATAACCAGAAGAACTAATGAACCCTGGCCATTAATGCATTTGTGTCTCAATTTATTTTGAGTTTTTAGTTTCTACCACATCTATAGGACCTAAACCTGATATTTGTTAGTCTTATCAGACTTCTTCACAAGAGAAACTTCGATCAAAGTGTGGAATTTCTGGTGCATTTTAATGCACAGTCTTTGACTATTTTCCCATAGATGAGGACAGTTACAGTGCATCTCTGTGTTAAATATGTATTAAGGGAAGTTATAATCTTGTGTAGTTTCCTTCAGGGAGAAGTAAGGAGAGAAGTATGGATAGCATTTATAGAATGTTTGTGTTAGACACTTGAGAAAATAGTGTCTCAACTACATAATCCAAGCTAATATTAAAGTATCCAAGATAATATAAAAGAATTTATCTAACCCTTTATAAGACCATAAAATGTATTAGCAGATTCTATATTTATATACATACCTACACACAAAATTTAAATATCTAAGGGGATACTACAAACATGACTGGGTGCTCAGACATGAACATAGGAATCCAGAGATTTGAAAGATCTCTATCCAGTTCTCCAGTTCACAGAGGAACTTGGAGATGAAAACATAACTTTGAGAAAGGAGATCAGATATTGTGTTGGAAGGAAGCCTGAGAAGGATTAAATTGACCTCAGCAAAGTGCTTCAGCTGAAATGCTAAAATGGATTAGCAGAGTCCTACAACCAATACATTCTGAGCTATATCCTACCTAAACTGCTTTAGCTTCATCTTATAGACCAGTCATTGTTCTTTACATCCATGCTTTGTCTTCTAAAAACTGTCCTAGGAGAAGTTAAATCAATAAATAAGACCACTCTTAATTAAACTAGGGAAAAATGAATAAAACTAATCACTCATTGGTCTCTCTGCTGCAGCCACTCCCACTGGTGAGCAAGCTTGTTCAAGCAGTGAAAACCCACGCACCTCTATGGTAGCACATAAACAAGACTTCTTTGCCTTATTGTGTCCATTGTCCCAACTCATTGCAGACAAAAATGCTTTGCATTCCTCCATTCACATCATTTGTTCAGTGTGTACCACCTATGCCATTGCTGCCTTTTAGAGACCTTATGAATCTCCAGATGAACATTTTCTTTCAATCAAGAACAGTTGTTGACCCTCAGTTTTTTGCTTTCCTTTTCATTCCTTCTCACATACTCTTTTTAACCTTCTTCAGTAATCTAAAATTCCCTATATTGTCTTTCCATAATATGTTCTTTACGTCTCTGCCTAGCTTTGTACCTCTCATTGTCCATTCTGAGCACTATCAGAAATTTTAAGTTCTTAGAATGTGTTTTCCATCATTTTCTTTACAAAGGAGCTTTCTATTCCTGTCTCTATCTTGGAAGATATCCATCTCTTCAATTCTCCTGAGAAACAGGGCAGAACAAAGGAAAAGGCATTACTCAAACTGCTAGGTAACTAAGTATCTGCAACCTTTGCTCAGGCTTTTTTTAATTGATACATCATTCAGAGGTACTGGGTTCTGCCCGCACAGAGAAAAAGAAATATCATGAAGATGAGAAGAATGAATCTCTTTGCTTTCATACCATAATAATATACTTCAAGTGTGTCAAATAAATTCATCTAACCAAGTGCTTAGTTCCCTTGGACTGTCCCTTCAGACCCCATAAACAGAAGTGGGTAGTCTTACTCACTTTTGGAAAGATGGAAAAAAACCTCAGACTTCAATGAAGAGCAAGAGGAGAGGGAAAGAAAGAATACCATTCATTTGCTAAACTATTTGTGAACTGACAATCAGCCTTAGGGATACTGATAAAGTAGTCAAAAGTACATGTGGAAAAAATAGTAAAAATCATTAAGACAATTAAAAAAGTAGGTGTTTTATCTAGAGACTTTGACAAAGTTCACATTAAGAATTGTGTCAGCTGTCTATCCCTCCTGTCTGTTTGTATGACTCTTCCTTTATCTTCTCAGGAGCATTATAGTAAGCACTAAAGGCATTATCAAACTATATCACACATCATCTCTCTGAAGTACCATTGCAGACCCAGAGAGGCAGAAGTGAGAAACAGCACAAAATGCAGTTTTCCTGGTGCTTCAAGTTTGTGATGGATACAGCTTTCCTCCCTCTCTTTCTTGAATGATCCAAATCAACATCATCATGTTACTTTATTTCTGTAAGACTGGGGACCAGGCTGAGGGCACTAAGGTTGGCATAAACCTGGAAAAACAAATGACAGAGTTAGATAGTCATGTTATAATACTGTATGTTAAGACTGAGAACTGAACATACTGTGAAAAGTGTTTATATTCTGAATAGAAACTACCTACAGTTTAAGCACAAATGTGGCTCTATTTAACATAGATGTATTTAATCCGCATTTACACTTTCTACATTTAGTATTAATGTTTTGCTGTGGCCAAACAATTCAAGGGACACATAACCACTGGTCTCAGGCACCATCTGTGCTCTGCATCCCTTTTCTGAGCTCTGCATTATCACAGTTATTCCACTGGCAGCATGGGTGAGAGCTAGGCTGCAAAAAGGCTGATCTTGTCTATATGAGTTGCTGTCACACTAGTGATCACATCCTGTAATCTTATTATCTTCACCGTCTCAGCAGTGACTCCACACTGAGACAAAGCTCAGAACTGTTACACTGGTTCCATTCTAAGCACAAGCTCCCCCTTGCCTACAGAAAGAGCAGAAAGGAGGGATTATAGCTCACAACATTAAATTTTTGCTATCAGAAAAACGATCTAATTTATGCTTATTAGTGTAACAAACTCCAATCTTCTTACCATTTCAGTCAATGAGAAAATAAATTTATGTGAAATTAAATAGCTTTAATCAAAATCAGGACCATTTTTTTAGTGGTAAAACCAAACAGAATCATACTCAAACATCTGTACTCTGAGTTTAATACCTCTACAATAGTTCTTAGAGAAAAATGGTTCATAGTGACACAAAGTAAGAGGCAGGCAATGCTATAATGGACACACTGCTTTCTAAAAAAATTCAAGAGAATTTGACATCTCATACTGGGATACTCAACACAGTGTGGTTAGGCTTCGCGAATGAAGATTTGGGAAGGGCTCTACCCACATGGGTGTGTCCTTCAAGACTGCACAGTGGATTTTTTAGGTGAGGCACAGCGTGTGCAGAACTGGCCCCACCATTTTATTCCTAAGGTTCATCTGCCATGGCTGACCGAGCTTGGACAGTGACTGTGAAGTCCTCAGGACTAGAAACTCCAGTTCCTGGTATTCCCAGGAGGTCTCCCATCCAAGTACTAACCGGCGCTGACTCTGCTTACCTTGCAAGATCTGATGGGATTGGATGTCAGGGAGGCATTTCACTGCCTACCCAATGCAGTAACAAGGAGATATTCTACAAATACATAGGTCAGAAAAGAAAGGCCAAGGAGAGTGTAAGCCTCAGATAAACAAGAAGGGAGAATGGGTGACAACAGATGTGAAGAAGGTTGAGGTACTTACCAAGTTCTTCACCTCAGTCTTCACTGGCAGTCAGACTTCCCATGTCTGTCAAGTCCTTGAATCTCCCAGTGGGGACTGGAAAAGCAAAGTTGCACCCACAATAAGCAACGAGCAGATTTGAGACCTCCTGATTAAACTGAACAGGCACAGGTCTGTAGGGCTTGATGACGTGCTTCCCAGGGTCCTGAGGGAGCTGGCTGATCTAGTTGCCAAGTCACACTATCATATCTGAAAAGTCATGGTGGTCAGGTGAAGTCCCCTTGACTTGAAAAATGGAAACATCTCTCTATTTTAAACAAGGGAAGAAAGGGAGATGCAGGGAACTACAGAGCAGTGAGTCTCACCTCTGTGCCTGGAAAGATCATGGAGCAAATCCTTATGGAAGCAAGGTTAAGGCACATACATGCAAAATGATTATCCAAGAAAGCCAGCACAGCTTCACTAAGGGCAAATTGTGCCTGACCAAGCTGGTGGTCTTCTATGATGAGTGACAAGGGAAGATCTGTTACATCCTGGTCCAACTTTATCAGGTGTACATTTCCGTTTCAGGCCTGAAGAGATTTCACCCGCGTGAACCTTTGCAAAGCCATTGGTTCTTTGGTACCTTGAGTTCACATCTGGAGAATAACTACACATTTTTCTCTAAGAGATTTCTTTTGATTTGGTGAGTATATGGGTATTTTGGCAAATAGGGTTTACAAAGATAACAAGCAACTTCACAAAAGCATTACAACAGGTTACTGGAATTAGCAAATATTGCTATAGGAAATTTTTGTTACACTTAGGAGACACAAACTCCATGCCACGAAAAGTGAGGTATCTGTAACTCGCAGAAATAAGTGTTTAAGTTACCCACAAGAGAAAGAAAAGAATAAAGGAAGAGAGACTAAGAGAAGAAAGAATAAAGAGAGGAAAAGAGGGGAGAGAGAACATAGTTACCAGTCAGAAGGTCACATGTTGATGGCTTTGAAGAGACCAGGCCAGGGCCCACAATGGACATCTCATGCTGCTGCTTTACCTGCTCTGGCCACTGTGGCCACTTGTCCAGGCAGGACCTTTGTCTCACTGACCACTCCCTGTCCCCTTGGCCAAAGTGAGGGTGCCACAAAAACCAGGGGCTCCTGGGGGTATGGTGTGGGCAGGTCACCAGTCAGGCCCTCCTTGACTGACAGCCCAGCCATGGCTCCCATGGCCATGTGGCTGCAGCCCCTGCGCTCTGAGCAGGGCTTGTCATGGGCCTNCCATGGCTCCCATGGCCATGTGGCTGCAGCCCCTGCGCTCTGAGCAGGGTTTGTCATGGGCCTGCAGGGCCAGGCCTGCCCTTCCCCTGCACACACGCGCACACACAGACACAGACGCACACACACATACACACACACACACAGATGCTCCCCCAGAAGGTAGTTCTAATCCAAAAATCACTGATCTGGTGTCTAACATTCCACCCTAGTGGTCAGAACAACCACTAGGACCAGGTGTAGCCATCTCTCTTACCTTGTGGTAGCAGCCCTAGGAGAACCTAGCTGACAGAAGTACAGGAGAAAGAGAAAAGGACACAGTGGGTAATTGTTATAGCCATAACCAAACTAGTTCTATCAATATAGAAACTCTGCTCTATGCAAATCACCATCTTTCACCCTGTCAGTCATAAAATTGCAAATGAGATGTAACTCAGAATGTGGGGAGAGAGTTTACAAACTCAGTCTGTCTACTGCAGCAGCTGGAACATTTCCTTCACTTCCATCTGTAGACAGCATCTGTTTCCAGTGAGGTGCAGCACTTCAAGAAGTCTTTGCTTACTTAGTAACAACACACTATTAATTCTAACCAAATGCCCATATCCTAGACCAGTGCCCCACTAAAGTAAGCCAAATAAAGTAAACAAAGTTCGCGGCGGAGAAAGGACTTCACAACACAAAACCCATAGGATTTAAGTGAAGACCTTTATTAGACATAGCACACAGTTTATATAGGGTTAGAACTACAGCTTATTGGCTAAAAGAGTTACCACACAACCACGCTAGAGACTTCAATTGGTTAGAACCTATCTCTCACAAGTCCCATGTTTATATTATTTCATCCTGGCTATTTTCGTGCACCTGCAGAGTCCTGTGTATTCCTACTATGTGAATTCTTGGGGAGTAACCTCCTCCCTATCAGCCAGCAGCGGCTGAGCTCCTTGCCGCTTCTGGCTGATAGCTGAGTCTCACAGGGCTTTCTATAGATCTGAATTGCTCACTTTGATTTTACTGTAACAACACCCCACCACCCTCATCCCTCCTACCAAGCCAGTTTTGGGGAGAAATTCAGAGTGTATCATGGGAAAGAGGTATTCAGTAATATATAATGATCTGGTTGCCACAGGGAAAACTGTTCCTACTAATTCAGTCTAACTGACCAAAAAACTTCAGTGGTTATTACTTGAAACCTTCACTTTTTACAGATGGGGAAACTTTTCTGCTGCTACTAACAGTTTGTATTATCGCTTTTCTCCCTCCCTTTAGGATCTAACCTCTCTGAGAAAATAGGAAGGGATACACAAATACTTTAGTTATTCAGGGCTATTTTACTTGCTGTAGCTAGTAGAGAAGAAGCACAACATTACAGCAAAACAAAACTTAAAGGCACGAAATTATTTTGGTTTTATGCTAGAAACTGCTTTTTGTAAACACAAAAAGGTGATGCATTCATTTTCCAGTTTCTAATTCTGTTGCAGCTATCTTTCATTTCTGAAGTTTACTTTCATATTCTAGACTTTTTTGCTCACAGATTTCCTAAGTGCAAGTACATACAGGAACCAAAAACAGTTCTTTCCACTTTTCTTGAGTGGCTTGCTATCTCTTGTCCAGGTGTGCATCTAGTATCTTAGATCATAGAGCAAAACTTTCTAGGTTATTAGGCATGCAAGGATGTAAAATTATTTGTAGTTTCATCTCCGATTACTAATAGTAGGCAGCAGGAGACAATATTGACTACTCTCAGCAGTGCAAGGACGGTTTGCAAACAACAAAGGACACTCGGTTTCCATTTACTCAGGCTTTACTTAGCAAACTAGTTGGAACAGGGAACTTACCATCTCCCTTTTAAACAGCCCATGAGCTCTGCTCTCTATATGCATCCAAGGTTCAGGCTGCAAGCAGCACTGTGCTTAGGACAGGAAATCTCCTTTGCTTTCACAACACAAGCAAGCAAAGTTTAGCATGAGTTGAGGAGCCCGGCTTCACTGCATAAACTCCTCCCCCAAAGCCGAGGCAGTCATTACATATACCCCCAACCTACTCTTAAGGCAGGCAGAGCAAGAGAGAGGTTTGGCTTTTCTTAGCAAGCTATTTGGTTTTTCTCTCTTTTGCTTCTCTTAAGAGTTTTGGGCTTTGCTTCCTCACCTCCTCCACAGGGTTCTTTACAAGCAACCACAGTTATCTTGAAGCAAAGAACTTCCCTACCCCCACCAAGGATACAAGTAAGCATTAAGCAAGAGCAACACTAAGTAAGGCAAGTTCAGAGGGATGGGAGGGGTCTGGCCCCATGTGCCAGCCTACTCCACCCTCAAAGTACCCCCACAAAGTGGTTCTGATGCAGTAATCACTGATCTAGTGTGTAGCAGACACAAAGCTGAGTGGTGCAGTTGATACAACAGAAGGAAGAGATACTATCCAGAGGGACCTGAATGAGAGGGGCACCCACAGGAATCTCACAAGGTCCAATAAGTCCAAATGCAAGGTGCTGCACCTGGGATGGGAAAATCCCACATACAAGTACAGACTGGGAGAAGTCATCAAGAGCAGCTCTACAGGGAAGGACTTAGGGGTTCTGGCGGATGAAACACTGACATGAGTGAACAGTGTGCACTTGCAGCCCAGAAAGCCAACTGTATTCTGGGCCGAAGCTAAAGAAGTGTAGTCAGCAGGTCAAGGGAGGTGATTCTGTCCCTTTACTCTGCCCTCATGACACACCACCGCAAGTACTGCTTCCAGGTTTGGTATCCTCAGCATAAGAAAGATGTAGAACTATTAAATTGAGTCCAGAGGAGGGCCACAAAGATGATCAGAGGACAGCTTCTATGAAGTGATGCTGAGAGATTTTGGGTTGTTCAGCCCAGAGAAGCCTCTAGGGAGACCTCCTTAAGATCTTTCAGTACTTAAAAGAAGCTTTATAGAAAAGAGGGAGACCAACTTTTTACAACAGCAAGTGATCAAACAAGGTAGAAAAGTTTTAAAGCAGGAGAGGAGAGATTTAGATTGGATGTTACGAAGAAATTCTTTACTATAAGAGTGGTGAGGAACTATAACAGGTTACCCAGAGAAGCTGTGGATGCCCTATCACTGAAAGTGTTCAAGTCCAGGTTAGATGGGGTTTTGAGCAACCTGCCTAGTGAGTGGCATCCCTGCCACAGGTAGGAGGGTTGAAACTAGATGATCTTTAGGGTCCCTTCCTACCCAAATAATTCTATGATTTTATGAAAACCTGTGACACAGACTTAGAAAACTTACTGATTTTAAACAAGATGAGAAGTGTATATTCAAATCCAAGCAATTGCCCGGAGTAACAGTGACCAAGAAAGGGTCTGGAGAAGACTGCTGTCTACTCATAGTTTGCATTTTGGAATACTTGCTTTGGTCATGCTATTTGAAACCAAGGAGATAGATGGAACAATAAGACAAACAAAAAACAGATGCTAGAGGCAGTCATGGTAACTCCTCCCTTCTAAACAAAACAAGTTAAAAAATGTTAAACTGTTTATGTACACTTTTTGGCTTGACAGAGTATACACTGGTATCTTCTGCCTTTCCACAGGTTCCCATAATGCTTGAGTGAGGAAATTAATTTTATGCTCTGATTATCAAAGTTGTTCACAAAGAGGGAGTAACAGACTTCAGCCTATTATTAGTGAACTAAGCTGGGGGAGACTCATGGGTTCTAATCTTTGCTCCCTAGATTGAGACTCTATTTTAACTTATGTGTTTTTAAATGTAGATAGTGTGCTGAGAGTATGAAGTCTCAAAAAAAAAATCCCTAATTATAAGGAGGCTTCTGAATTACAGGGAAACTCCAATGAGGATTAAGTTTTGTTTTCGTTATTGTGCTGTTTAACTGAGTGAAGACAAACACAGAAAGAGTACAAAACCTACAAGAGCCTACTAAATTCTTAAGCAGAATAAAACCAGTGTATTTCAAACAGATAATAGGTTCATCATTTTCAATACTGGATGTTTAATAGTTTACATGCCTCCTTTGGGATTTTGTCCTGGCAGATATGTCATTGGTTATAAATAGACATTAGAAAGAGCTGTCTACCACTCCAAGGTCAAATCCTGAAACCTCCCCTCAGTTGTCAGACCAATATATTTATTTTTAAGAAATGGACACAAAAATTTCTGCTCCTAGTTCTGTGGGTTTCATTCTCTCTCTCTCAGAACTAGAATTTGTCTGAGAAATGTTGACATAATCATGAATAATTCCCACTGGGAGAACTACTGGCACTCATTATGATTTTCTATTCTGAGACTACTTCTTTTCTTTTTAATGTTAGAAATTTTTTTTCCTGAGAAAGGCCAATTTGATTAGTGCATTCAAGAAGGGGTCACCGATAATTGCTCAGAGAAGCTCCATCTCTCACAAATGAGTGCTACATGAGAGATTTCTGTGTTATATAAATAAGCAACATGACAGGGAATCTTATTTGTGATTGGACATTGCCAACTGTTATGAAACTTTTTTCTAAATATTTTGTTGAAATAATGTCCCAGAGGTTACAATCTTACAGCTTCAGTGGTAATGAATTTTGACAGATTTGTGATTGCAAAGAACTCAATTTCCTTTTTTGTTAAAGGGAAACTGTAATGGTTAAGCGTGAGTGGCTCAGAAATCAACTAGTGCAAAAGAGTGATGGGGAGTAGCAGAAAGAGTAGCTTATGCTGTGATACATATGTAGCCAGAGCAATAGGACTGTTTTCTGTTTATGCAGCCTTTCCTATTGTTTTCCTCAATGTGTCCAGGAAAAACCATCTACTAGCAGTCTGGATAGCAACCAAAGGACAGACAAAAAAGAAGAATAATCAAATATGTTATCATTCTAATGAAAATGAAGACAGAATATTTCTACAGTAGAGCTGCAATTAAATTTCTAGAAAGCTTCAGAATCATGGAATCATAGCATGGCCTGCAGGACATGCTTCTTTTTGATGCAATCCTGAATACAGCTTTCTGGGCTACAAGTGCACATTGCCAGCTCATGTTGAGCTGCTCTTCAGCCAACACCCCTAAGTCCTTCTCCTCGTGGCTACTCTCAATCCACTCTTCATCTGGCCTATATTTTTGCTTGGGATTGCCCTGACCCAGGTGCAGGACCTTGCACTTGGCCTTGTTGAACTTCCTGAGGTTTGTGTAGGCCCAACTCTCCAGCCTGTATTGACCACAAAACACAGCTTGGTGTCATCAAGAAGTAGTGATAGGCTCAAAGGTAGATATCTGTGATACAGATATCTAAAATTAGTTTTATTTACACTTTAGATATCTAAGGTCAGTCCTACTTATATTAATATTGCTGCAGAGAATGAGTAACACTTTATGATATCCATCTACCTGCCACCACAGCTGAGTTTAGTCAAACTCAGAATTAGGGAGGAAAAAGCAGAAAACATTACCAGCAACAGAATACTCAAAGGCAGGCAATAACCCAGGGGATGTCACTTTGCAATCCAGCAGATGTCCAGAATGACACTAGTTAAACCCATCATTGCTGACCTACACATATGTGCCCTATACTGCTTTGTATGTCACTGCAACCTGCTACTACTTGTAAAATCAAACTGCCAACAACATCCAAAACAGCAAATCAAAACCAATGGATGCAAGGGGATTCTGTCTTTTTTTTTTTCTGAAACACCTCTAATGCTTCTTGCTTTGTTTTGCATGGGCTTTCTTCAGGTAGAGCATGGATCAACAATCCTCCATTGTCTCTGAAAATCTACTGATTTAATAACTGAGTATGGAAAGGATAATACCACAAGGGATTTACCTCTTTTTCAAAATTTATAACTTTTCTAAAAATGATAAAATAATGAAAAATACTTCAGGAGCCTGTATCAACATCATGATACTAGCTATTATATACTATCCCATTTTCAGGGAAAAGAGAGCAGAGCAATCTTTCATGGATATATAGTAGTGTAAGGACAAAGAGGTGTGTGATGATACCACAAACCATGAGGTTAAACTAGCTCAACACTTGCTTCTTAACTGCAAGTGGGACAGCCCAAAGCAGTTAGCATCATGTCATTCAAACCTTAATGATTCATATTTTCATTCTAAAAATATTACCTGCTTTAGCTTCTTGTAGGAAACAATAAATTTTCATTATACAAGAAAGAGAAAATGTGATTCACCATATGCCATAAGTAGTTCAAAACACTATTATAAGCTTAATAGGAATGATGGGAACAGAACAATTACAGTTTTCAGTAGTGCAAATCACTTGTTTCAGCATATCTGGAACCAATGCACTGTCAAACTTATTCATTAAAATAATCAATGCTAGGTTTCAAATTAAATCCATAAGCCCTGAAAATCTGAAGTCATTCACCACTGAGTACATCATACAACAGGTGTCAGCAGAGGGAAAGAGGGATCTTATACCACAGAGGCGCTGAAGGTATCCCTCTCTTTCATTGGTATGAGACTGTCTCGCTGTGTTCTATGTCCATTTCTTCATTGCTTCCTAGTGATGATGCACAGAAGCACAATAGGAGTCATGCACTGTAATTGTCTCAGCCAACTGACTGTCCACCGTTGGCTACCATGGCTATTATGCTGTTATGAAATGTGACACAAAGACATTAACAAGGCTTTTCTTCTAAAGAAAGAGGCAGCCTTATTTACATTTATGCAATGACCAGTCTTTTCAGTCTCCTATGCATGCTTTGAGAAAGCACCCAATATTTAATTCTGGGGAGCTAGAAGGAAGAATATGAAGACATGGGCTTCATCTCAACTAACTTTCAATGTCATCATCTGAGATATTTGTTTATATTCCCTCTACAGTTGATGAAGAGAAAGAGACACTTCTGTGGCATGATTCATCAATTTTATTTTGATTCAGTTTCATTTAGGATGAGACTGATCACACCCTAGAAATGCCTGCCTTATTCCATGATCATCCAGAGAACCTGCCATCATTAGTGAAGAAGCTGATGCTCCACTAGAGATGACTAAATCTAATTGAACCCAAACTTTGTTACATTTTTAAAATTCCATTCAGGTGGTAAAGGTTAGGCATATGGAAAAGCATGGACTCAGGGTCTGCTCAGTGTCAAGGATTGTAAAATCATGTATATATAAATTTTATGTGTCACAAATTTCAGGCCACAGCTGACCATGAGTTTCCACAGCCTGGTTTCTGGTATCTATTTTCTGCCTAAGCTCTATGAGTCAATCACTGACTTTTCTTCCAGACCTAGAATGCCATGACTTTCCTGCCATACTCAAAATCCTACGAGAAAGTCTCTAAAAGATGGAAATGTTTGAATCTTCTCTGTGGAGTACAAATGTTAAAGTAATTTCAAATCAATCAACTCACAACTCAAGGTACTACAGTGCTGAATAAATAAGCGAAACAGTACAGCACCTGATCGCTAAGCCTTCAGCTAACAAGAATAACAGGAGAATATGGTTTATCCCTGTCACAAGCCTCTGTAAAAGAGAAAAGGATCTGACACATACTTATTAGTTTTTTACAGCAAACCAGAGGAGATTTGAAAGTAAGGGCCCTAGTCCAAGTGCCAAATGTAATCTTACATTACACTGTAGCTCAAATCCCCATTCTATATATATTGTACAAGAATGTCTGCTGAAAAAACATCTTGTGTAGCAGAACAAAAAGGTAGTGACAGGCTCAAGACAATGTTACTTAACATAATCTCACTGTTTCTCTAATGTTACTTGATGTCCACGAAGAAGTAATTTTAAACCTAACCTGTCTGCTTCTCTTAATTTAATTTTAGCAACAAGAGCTCAGGATTGTTTGTCGTACATTTAAAAAAAAAACTACGACTGGAACTCATAAAGAAGTTGGAGTGTGAAGCACATGTGCTTGGATCTCTTTTCTTCACCTGAGAATGATAATACTGGAAAATAGGTAGCTTCCCTAGCAAAGCCAGGCAATTTTCAGACCTAGTATTTCAATGAACACTTCTTTTTTCATCATGCTGGACAAGCTTACTTGACTAGGTGGAGTATTCTTCCCTGTTACTGTGTATTTTTCACAGTGCTTCCAAGGAATTTATTACTTTCCTCTTTTTTTTCTCAGTTAAAGATGACACAGGATAGCTAACTAGAAAATGTCACACATCTATCTATTGACTACTTAATTTAGGTAGAATAAAAAATGAAGGTATACTACAAAGGCTCTGTAGACACTTACAATCAAGACCTCCTCTAAGTATTTTCTATTTCAGCAGGTTGTACTTCTCTGTCCTGAGCTAATGGAACAAAAAATGGTTGTGGAGTTTCTTTGGATTGTTTTTCTGTTGGTTTTTTTGTTGCAGTTTTGCTTTGTTTTGTTTTAAATTTTATTATAAATGGCAAAGTCTAGTCCACAGTTGGATAAATTTAGCTAGCTGGAGTTCTAGAAATGAGGTATAATTCTTGCTTTTGATGAGGCATAATTTTCAAGGGAATAGGATGTTTGTAACTGGAATGGACTAGCTCTTGAACCTATCACATAGGGCGTTTAATTTATGGCTTTTATCCTTCTTACAAACCTGGAGAAAAGTGATCTGACCTCTAAAAAGCATATTTAGTACATCCCATAAGACAGCAGGAAAGAATACAGATTAAGAATGCAGTTCCAGCATCTTGCACTTTAAAATGCTTTTAAAGCTTGTCTAATTCATTCGTCTTTTAAACAAAGATGAATGCACATGACAGTTTTATCCTAGTCGGCCTGGTAAGGCAAAAATAATGTTAAATCAATGCCAAAGTAATCAGGGATGAGATCAGGATCAAAGTTCTCATCAGTCTACAATGGATTATTCTGTCTTAAATATTACAAAGGAATTATTTTACTTTACAGAAAATAAAATAACTGGAAAAATAGAAATATGTCACTGAAACAGCTAATGCATCTTACTGCTAATATTAACCAAATTTTACTCACTGATGAAATGACACCTGGAGAGAAAAAAGCTAAACATAATCTTAGTGGAGGATATGACCACTGTGGAATTAAAAGAGAATTAAAGTTCTTGAATACAAAAAAGTACCTAAAGAGTTCAGATACCCATGAGAAAGACAACACTGGGGGAAGGGTGAAGAAACATTCTAAAATAATGAATATGTATAGCTGCTAAGTGCCAACCTTCAAAGTGCTGTGAATGTCTTGCATTTGCTACAGAATATTATTGGAAAGTTAGAGCAGCATACAGATTGTCTGCAAGTTCTTTAGACTTCAAATCTCCTGTTGATTTCAATGGTCTTTCAAGATGTTACAGTAGCTAAGAAACTATCCCCAGTGGATCTTTCATGTCCCCTTGAGAATATAGCAAAGTAAAATTTTCAGAGAAAATCTGTGTTTTCCATTAACTTTGACACTGATTGTTCATGCACAAGGATTCCTTCTTCCTCCTGCCTTGTTTGAGAAAGTTAGTGCACATAACACAGCTGGCTTATTATGTAGTATCTAAACTCAGTTGTAAGCATAGGCTTTCTGTGACCATGAAAATATCTTCATATTTTTAAATATTCCATGTAATTTTGAATAACTTGCCATCAGCACTGATGGAGTCAGTCACCAACAGAGAACAGACTTGGTCTTCAGATCCCACATTTTGAAGCTAAGGAAGCTACTGAAATGCATGAAGAAAAGGAATTCTCTTAGCTGAAGATCTCCCTTTGCATCAGTAGAACTGTNTATTCTCTCTTCTCTTGAGTTCTTGAATTTCATGAATCATAGAATCGCTGAATCATTTAGGTTGTAGAAGACCTTTAACATTATCAAGTCCAACCTTAAGTCTAACACTGCCAAGTCCACCACTAAGGCATTCCCCCTAAAAATCCACATCTTTTAAATACCTGTGATAGCAATTCCATCACATCCCTGAGCAGTGTATCCCTGTGCTTTCACAACCCTTTGGCGAAGAAATTTTTCCTGATAGTATCTAAACCTTCCTTGGAGCAAATTAAGGCCATTTCCTTGTCTATGGCTTGTTAGTTGGGATAAGTGACCAACGCCCATCTCATACATGTTCTGTTTTCCTTTTTATAAAACTTTGCATGTGTTCTTCTCTCACTAATAATTCTAAAAGTCCCACTTATATATAGAGTGCAGCATAATGATTCAATTAATTTCTGTAAAAGCAGGAATAAAAAGGAAAAAATGCATGCATGTATAGGAACAGGATTTCAGCCTTACAGTTGAAACAAACTAAAAAAACCAAATTAAGCCAAATATTTGAGCTGACTTTCGCTTCACAAAATTTCTTCCAGACTACAGATCTTCAAAAATGTAACATTAATTTTGTGACTTCCACTCTTAAAGCAGTTTTAAGGGCACATTATGGTAATGAAAGTTTTTAAACCAATAATCTTTCAAAAATAAAAAATAAGACTTTTAAATCAAACTGCAGTCTAGAAAGTTTTATGCCAGAATATTGTCTTGCCTACTATGACTATGCATTTTACTTGTATTACATCCATGTAATATGACTAAAGGTCAGTTATACAATGGCTTTTTCCATGTCACAGATACAGATATAGATATAGATAGATATAGATATAGATAGATATATGCAGTCACTTGTCTAAATACTATGCAATTAGGATAAAACAGTGAGTGGTTGGCCAGTATGCTGTGCTGATTTAAAGGACATTCAACTCCTATATCTGAGACAAAGCAGACTGGGAATGCAGTCAGAAATAACAATTTCATTCTGAAAAATGGAATTTCCATCCGTTACAAAACGCTGGGATTCTGATATAAGTCATAGCTAAAATGAGGACAAAACATTGAAATATCTTGGGATTTAGTGGGTCAAGTGTGTATATACAAATGCATATCCTAGAAATTTTTCATTTCAATTCTATCCTTGACTTTCTTTAGGAAAGGGGAAGTCTCTGCATTATGTAAAAAATAAAACCTGACATCACTCTGTGCCCAAAACTTAGCCTTCAAAGTGACTCCTTTTGCCCACTGTCTCTGCTGGAATTTCCAACAATATTGCACTAAGGTTTTTTACCAGCACACAGCTGCTCACTTTTCTTGGCACTGTTCTCAGTTCTTCAAAAACTTCAATGCAAAACCACTCACTGGTACTAGAGGATGCTAACTCAGGAGCAGTGTTTATTTATTTGTGTCTTCTCCCTAATCATAATTAATATGCTCAAGATGGGACTTATTTATATATGACATAACCAGAAAAGAAATTATTTTTATCATTTAAAAAAATAATTGTCTATTTGAAGTATAATTTATTTGAAATTAAGCACTTTGACATCTTAATGAATTTGTTTCAAAAATCACAATGAATTGTTGATTTTTTTCAGACAAGCAATTCTAGAAATGCATGTTGAATCACCACCTTTACCATCTATTCTTCCTTGAACAAAGACAACTGCAGGTAATTACAAGTAATCATAAAATCATAGAATGGCTTGTGTTGTAAGGAATCTTAAAGATCAACTACTTTCAAAGGTTAGGGTCAGCTTTCTCTAGATCAGGCTGCTCAAAGTCCCATCCAAACTGGCATTGAACACAGGAGTTCAGAACTTCTCTGGGCAACCTGTTCCAGTGCCTCACCACTCTCACAGTAAAAAATTTCTTCCTAGTTTCTATTCTAAATATACCCATTTTCAGTTTAAAGCCATTCCCCCCTGTCTTAGCACTACCTGCCTTTGTCAAAAGTCCCTTTACAGCTCTCTTGTAGGCCCCTTTAGGTACTGCAAGGTGCTGTAAGGTCTCCCAGGAACCCTCTCTTCTCCAGGCTGACCAATCCCGATTCTCTCAATCTGTCTTCATAGAAGTGGTGTTCTTCCAGTCCTGTGATCATCAATAATAAAAACTCCATACATTTTTTTCTTAATGAAATTGAAAAATTGGGAAGAAGATTTCTTGATTTCAAAGGCTAATTACACATATCAGCATCTGGCAAAGATGAAACGCTATTACACACAGGCAGGAAAAATAATATATTTCTATAAAAAACATTGGTAGCGAGAGGAAATGTACCAATTGGTTGTTCCATTTCCCTAGTATATCACTAGAGAAAAATTATTCCTGAGGTTTGGCAAAAAGGCTTCCTTATAGACTTAAGAGGTCATAAAAGTCAAGAAAGTTCCCTATCAAAGGAACCTGAAAATGAAAGCACAAAAAGATGTGTCAAGCTGTAGCTCTCCAAGTTCTCCATCTTCTATACTGTAGGGTAAACTGCACAGCAACATTACCCTGCAGCAAGACATCATTGATGGCCTGAAGTCTCCAGCAGCCCCAAGGTTAAAGCTTCCAATGGAAAATGTGACTCCTTTTGGTGGTGCAAGTTTATAAAAAAAATAAGAGTTTTAGTAAATATTCGAGATTTGGTGGACTGCCCAGTGCTAATAAAAATCCAGACAAAAGGAAGACTGTTAGTTAGCTCACTGAACACTGCCAATTAACCATCTGAAGGTGAGAATCAGTCATGACTTGGCTCATTTGGAGCTAGATGGAAATGAGAAAGTAGCATGGGTAAAGGCTTTTGTCAGACCTAGAGTAGGCACAGATTAATAATTTAATTTCCTTCTGGCTCTCTGTCTCCAAGGAACTGATGAGCTTTGACACTACTCCTTTACCATAAAGTCCCAGCCCTAGGAGAAGTAGGAGTCAAGAGCTCCTTAAGTTCTAATCACTTGAATAGTTTCCCATAATGTATTTTTCAGCAAGAAGATAAAAAGTTACTGTCTTCTAACACTATTAAGTAATTTAAACAATTAAAAAGTAATTATGAACAAACATTGTTAGATTTGATGAAAATACCCTGTATCACTTGTCATGCATAATACACTGTACCCTTGTTACACACAGAGTTTTGAAAGGTGAAATAAAATGCAATCATTTATGTAATTAAATGTAGGCAGGAACACAAAACCAGTGTGCAGGTGCCTATGGTTTGTGACAGGCAGTTTGTATGTCAGCACACAGAATAAATTTAAATCATGTTTAATTACCAATTTTTGGAAGTTCTCAATTGCTTTTCATAGAAATTATTAGCACATATATCCTGCTAAGTATTATTTATTTATGCACCTTGAAATCCTACTGTATTAAATATAAGTTAAACATTTCTTATAAAACTCAGCTATTTGTTGACACTGGGAAATAAAAAAAAAGAAAAAAGAAGAAAAAAAAAAAAGAAAGGTTTTCACAACATTTTGATTAAGAGCATTTAGACCTAAGGTAGTTGTCCACTTTCCACACACAGAACCTTATGAATTTGAAAAATCGTATAATGATCAGACTGCTCGCCTACTCTGAAATGGCTGAACAGCCAAGATTGGCAGCTCAAGCTGGAGCTTCCAGAAAGAATATCTAGGGTTACTGACTAGGAGGAAAGCACAAAGCATTTGTAATAATGCATCAAGCCAGTCCTTTATGGGCAAAGAACACAGAGGGACAGTGGGGCAGAGAAACAATTTGGAAAATCATCTCTTTGAAAGTCAGTGTATCAAAAGCTGCATG
Source organism: Sakesphorus luctuosus (assembly GCA_013396695.1). NCBI lineage: Eukaryota > Metazoa > Chordata > Aves > Passeriformes > Thamnophilidae > Sakesphorus > Sakesphorus luctuosus. Next base: position 175,097 of record VWZD01000528.1, on the reverse strand, counting down.
AAAGGGAATTTTTTAAAAAGCAAGTCATGAAAATTCTGCCTTGAAGTTCATGATGTATCACAATGCTCTTTTAGTTTAGAGAGCTCTCCAGGCTTACATGAGGCAGCTCACACTAATTCGGGAAGCATATCCCTTTGCAGTCCTGGAATCTCAGTTATGTCTTCCCAGGTTGGCCCAAGAGCAGGTTTCTGACTGGCGATTGATTGCAAGGGCCTGTCAAAAACAGTTTCCTGAAGTGATCTGCGTTATGTTTCTACTCTCTGCAGTGCAACCACTGTTCTAACACAACTCGTTTTAAACAATACAGCCCACAGAAAATCAAGCAAGATATGTAACTCCAGCAAGGACAGTGTTGCACCTAAAATGGGAAGTGTAATGAAGCAGACTGATGAGATCCATGAGTTTCATCAATTTTTTCAACTTTTTCACTGAGTCCTACAGGTATTAATTGTACCAGCCTCTCCTCTCTTAGCATCCCAGCCTAGTTCAGGAAGCCAGCTGATAAAGTTAGTTCAATCCTAAAGTTAGTTCATGAGGAGCCACAAGCTCTCTTGGCAAAAATAATCTAGTTCGCAAAAGATCTAGTGTTAATACTTAAATTAAATAATGACTTATTCATATGTGTGAAATTTATTACCTTGTATTTGAGATATAAGCACTAAATTTACTTAAGTAATGTTTTATTAATTTAAAAAAATTGCTTGAAAGAGTAACAAATTCCACTTGCTCTTTAAATAATTTAATCCCTTAACTAAGTAATTGTTTTACTTTACATTTCAAAAAGTATAAGAAACTCACTGTTATTTCAAGCTGAGAAATAGCTTTTACCTATTAAACAAAACCACCTGTGGTTCAGAAATGTTTAAATGTTAAAGTCACTCAGCTGTCATGAGGTCCTCAAAGCTGGGAGTAATAAAATATAAAAAAATACATATTACTCCATAAAACTCAAACTTCAATAATTGTTCAAGTATCAAATTTTACTTTACATGCTATTCTAATATTTAAGTTACAGTTTATTTTACTACAGATAATAAAAACTAACATGGAGATGTCAAGTGATATTCTTACCTTGGAAAACCAAAGGGTGGAACTTTTAATTCTGTATTCAGTCCAACTCTGTATAGGTTGAACTCCATGATCTCAGAGATCTTTTCCAACCTCATTGGAAAGCAAAAAAGCTAGACTTCTTCCCCTGGGAGAACTTGGTGCCTTGATTGTCATTTGGAAAACATGCCTGCCTCAGTCAGTGCTCAGTCATCCTCTGCATGCACACAGCCAAGCTCCCACTGCAAAAGCAGGATCCTGGGAAATGTTCAACGTGTTCATGGCTAGGCTTCACAAACAAAGATTTGGGCAGGGCTCTCCCCACGTGGGTGTGCCCTTCCAGCCTGCACAGTGGAATTTTTAGGTGAGGCACAGAGTGCGCAGAACTGGCCCCACCCTTTAACTCCTAAGGTTCATCTGTCTTAGCCAAGCAAGCTTGGATGGTGACAGTGAAGTCTTTGGGACTAGAACCTACAGCCCCTGGTATTCACAGCAGGTCTCCCATCCAAGTACTAACCAGGCTTGACCCTGCTTACCTTCTGAGATCTGATGGGATCAAGTATCAGGGCAGCATGGCTGTAGTTCCTGGGAAAGGTACGGTGAAAGGAAACAAGGATGATTGATGTTATCCTCATTCTTCTTGGGACGAAATGGTAGAGGAAAATAGGTGTTTTCAGCTTGAAATGGGTATGAATTGAGAGGGATATAAATGTTAATGAAAGATAAAATCATGGATGTCATGGAGGAGGTAATACTGCAGGGGTGTGGAGGGTGTTGCAGGGGCCTCTGTGAGGAGCAGTTGGGACCATCCCATGCTGGATACAGCTGGGTCCAGCCATCTCCTACCGATCCATCCCAGGGCACAGCTGGGCCCCACAGCCAAGGATATAGTGCCTCGTTTGAAACATAAAAAGGTAAAAACTGATGCACAACAGCTCTGAGAGAGAAGAGTTAGAGAGAATTAGCAGAGAGAAGTTAGCAAAGAGAAGTTAGAGAGTAAATCCTGTGAGGAGCAGCTGAGGGAGCTGGGGTTGTTTAGTCTGGAGAAGAGAAGGCTCAGAGGAGACTTTATTGCTCTCTATGACCTGAAAGGAGGTTGTAGCCAGGTGGGAGGTCAGTTGCTTCTCCAAGGCAACCAGCAATAGGACAAGAGGCCATAGTCTCAAGCTGCACCACAGGAGGTTTAGCTTGGACATTGGGAGGAATTTCTTCACAGAAAAGGCAATTAAACACTTGAATGGACTGCCCAGGGATATTGTGGAGTCATTGTCCCCGGAGTTGTTTAAGAAAAGACTGAATGGGACACTTGGTGCTGTGGTCTAGTCAACATGGTGGTGTTTGGTCATACATTGGACTCAATGATCTCAGAGGTCTTTTCCAAGCTGGTTGATTCTGTAATTACATGAAGTGAGAATATGTGAGAGTATCAGCCCTGCAGACACCCAAGCCAGTGAAGAAGAAATGGGAGGAGATGTTCCAGGTACCAGAGCAGAGAATACCCTGCAGCCCATGGTGAAGACAACGGTGAGGCATGCTGTCCCCCTGCAACTCATGGAGGTCCATAGGGAAGCAGATATCCATCTGCAGCCCATGGAGCCCACACCAGACCGAGGAGCTCTTTTATCTCATTTTTCTTCTTGTCATCTTTAAGAAGGGGATTGAGAAGGCAACTGGGTGAGTGTCTGGCTGCTGGCCAAGATCAAGACACCAGACTCTCAGAAGTCCCTGAATCACTTGATACTGGCACTGAATGACAGTTATTTTAATCTGCTCAAGCCATCTCCTATGGCTCACTCTCAGACCATTGGTCTGAGCTGTACAGCCATCCCTCTGGAAAATGAGAACAGCTTTTGATAACAAAGGAGTGCCAAAGTGGCTTGCTTGTCTTTGCTAGTCACATTAAAGTGGAAATTGATGCAGGGAAGTTAGCTCTGGGATTCAATATAAGGTAAGAATTATAGCTACATTAGTTCTCAAATAACACAGCACAAGCTTTAGCCTGTTGGCTAGATGTAATTTTCTGCTAAATCTGGAAAGCCAAAAGCTAAAGGTTGTCAGGTCTGATCATAAAGATTTCAATAAATTAAGACAGGTAGAGCTCATTTGCTTAAGAAGCCAAGTGTGCACTGGCATAAGAAAAAAATGCCACTGAGAAGCAGGTTAAATAAAGCCAAATAATGTTAGGTTTGCACTGTAAAGGTGGTTCAAGATGGCAATGTCACACATACTTTCCATGCTGTTCCTTGAACTTGCAGGTGGAGCTCCCCTTGAACGCAAATAAGCGCTTTAGGAAGGTCTAGCTTACCAAGAAAAGAAAGTACCCATCATTTTACCAGTTATGCTATTGAAAAATCGGGGTTATATAATTTCCAGGGGAAAAAATATCATCCCAATATTATATAAAATATGAAAACTTGGCAGATTCTGTCTTCTAGATGTTACAGCATCTGACCAGAAGGAAACCTTTCTGTTCCAGAGTTTGATAGGAAGTCAAAGCATTAATGCTAATAACATGAAAACAGATATGCATGAAAAATGTGTGCATTATCACTTTGCCCATTCCCCTCAATAAACATCTAAAACAGAAGTCAGAAAAGCACCAGCTTGAAAAGAATGAATGGCATACGTGTTGTGTTTCTAGCTGAAAGCACAATGCCCATGTAGTGAGACAACAACAAATTCCAACACATACTGTTGAAAAAGAGTTATACATGTTGAAGCGAATTAGGGTTAGAGTTCCAGCACTTTCTTGTAACCTGCAGATCTTGTGTATTTCAATTTTAATAGTGGATGCCTTTTGCCAGGAGTTCAAAACTAAATGATCATGTGATATCACTTGACCCTCGTCCTCTCAATAAGTATAGCTCATCATGATTGCAAAGTCAAACAGCATGCGGAATTTTAAGCCAATTATATCCAACTAATTTCCAATTACCTTTTCTGTATACATTTTCTATATATGTTTGGTGAGGTATATAAAATTTAAGGAGCTCTAGGAAAAAAATCAAGAACACTGAAGAGTATTTTATGTTAAAGTTATTCCGGTGAACACTTGTGAAACTGTTAAGTTTAGTTGGACTACTTCTACTCCTAAGTTTGTAAGTTCTGACTGATTATCTGTCCTTATACTGTATTGAGCTGTCTCATCCCTCTTTATTTCCATATGTCTTTAAAAGGACAGTTTATATAGGATGACAAAGCTGAGAAACGAGAAACCTAAAAATCTGCAAGCTGTGTAAGAACTGGTAGTTCTCAAAGACATATTCAAAAGACAACAGAATCACAGGTTTAGTTAGTATGGTTTCAAAAAGAATAATTTGGCAAGGATGTGGCTTATTATGACTTCTCACAGACAAATAGTCATACAATAAAAATAAGAGAAATAACAGTGTTAGGTGAAATGTTTCTGCCCCACAATGTAAAATCAAGACTGCAGTTGCTTTCTTCAGTGGAATTTCATGCACCATCACAGGAGACAGTATAAGGAAATATCATATCCTGAAATGCACTTTATGTCTGGTCATTTTATGCAACATGCATTATACTGATACACTGTGGCAAAAATCATACTGACTTCCTGGATCAGACTCTTATTGCATCTTTATGTGTCAGAGCAGCAGTAAATCACTTTTATCTCAATGGATTTGGAAGCAGAGAAAAAGAGAAGAGAGAACATAACAAGGCTGAACATAAGCAAGACGGTGGTGAAATAAGACTTCAGTCCAATCCCTCCTATTCTGCCACTGCAGATTATAAAATTAAATGTTCTTCAGTTTGAATGAAAAGCTATCCAAACTCACAGTTTTGCTTCTGCTCATCTCAGATCTGCCCCTTTCTGTCCCTCAGTCCCATTACAAAGGCTTCATTCCTAACAGAGAACAAATCCAACATGTATTCCCATGCCACACAAATACTTGGAGAAACAGACAGCTCATGAAATGTTGCCAATGTTATATAGAGACTAAGATCAAGTTTTATCTATACATATTGTTATAGACTAGTTGATGGAACACTGTAGTAGGTGGAAAATTCAGGTTCATCATCCTGCTCAGCATTAGGCAGTTCAAAGTGGATGTTCCCAGGATCTCCACAAAGTGTCTTGATCAACAGGATGAGAGCTATATCAGATGTATCATCCCATAGGCTTCCTGAAGCCACATTATGAATGGACACATCAGAATTATGCTATGGATTTAAACTCTAATAATTGATGGTCTCCCCAGAACAACAACTGGAGACCCTGGGGAACTCAAGAAAAATGAAAAATCATATTTAAGAAAAAAACCCAGAAAACAAACAAACAAAAAAGCTGAAGTTCATATTTATAATGAAGTTTATTTGAATCTCTATCCACTGAAGTTGAGATTTTGACCACAGTTATTTGACGGAGTACTGAATATTTTTAAAAAGTAATTTTAACTGTCATATCTGTTTATTTAAGGAACAAGGAAAACAAGCCTTTTATGTATGATTCAAAAAAGTATTTAGGAAATAAGCAGGAAACAAAGTGTTGTTTGTATAAAGTGACAGCAGATTTGCATCCTGGAGAGAATTCAAATTTATCCTACCAGGAGTTCAAGAATCAGGAAGAAATTAGTGTTAAAATTTAAAAATATTTTGATAGCCATTTGTTTGTAGTACAGGAATGACTTAAGTTTATCTGGAACA
>VWZD01000528.1:155944-169372 GCA_013396695.1 Sakesphorus luctuosus | reverse complement strand
ATCTGGAACACAGGAAAGCAAAAGCAATATATTCTGTTTCTGGAAACCTCATCTAAAATATTGTTGTCCTTCAGAAGTTTTCTGATCTGTCAACAAGAACTATCATCTGCTCCATACTTCTTCTAAGTGCCTCTTATTTTGTTTTGAAAAAATTTTAATCTAAATTTAATCTGTAAAGACTCTAAGTGACTGTATGTGGGCCACAGCTGTTAAGATACAGCTTTGAGAACAAATTTCCAGAGTGGAAAGATAGAGGGAGAAAACTACAATTCATCTAAGGAAGAAAAATATTTCTTTCACCTCATAATAACATTATTTTCTTTTTTTTAATTAAAAATGCTATTAAGAGCATCCTGTAGTTTGTTTATTCTAAATTCATTAAAATTTAGAAAAACTACATGTTTAAAATCACAGACCCCATAATGACTGGATATAGATAATGAAATGTCTCCCTCTGTTTCCATCCCTGGACAATATCGTATACAATGTTTATCCCTCATTGCTTCATTATAGTCTTTACATTAACATCAGTTGTCATAACAACAGATTTTCCACAATACAGAGGAAAAAAAAAAAAACATCTCATACCTGGAAATGTCTCAAGGTAAATGTGATCTCTTCTCAAATTTTAAAATAAAATTTTACATTTTTTTCATAAAAAAAGAAAAAAAGGATATTCAGTTTAATAACATCTTCACTTTCAGGGAGGATAAAATTTAAAAAGTCAAGAAAATTGCCTTTTTCTTGACTTGCACACTGGGAAAATGCTGAAAACACTAATTAGTCATTAACGCAGCTCAATTTGCAGTCTTAATGCCTCAGAGACAAAAGGCTGTTAAGTGTTGTTATTATTTGTGCAAGAGTAGAGGTACAAGTCTCCATTTCAGGTTTCACTTCTGCTAGGAATTTCAGACTGCATAATTATTCAAAAACCAAAAGTCCTGCCCCAAATAATCTTATAACATAAAATTAGACTTCAATAAATTACATGAGTAAAGAAATGAAAGGGACAGTAGTCAGAGTAAAGCTGTGTTTTACAGCATTTTTCCTGAAACGAGTTGCTCACATAAACACTGGATCAACTAATAGCTCCAGACAGGCCAATGGTAGGTCAGTCAAAGGTTCTATGGCTTTCTTTTGTTCAAATATTTTTAGAATTCCAGGAAGCAGAAGAATCTCAAGCAAACATAAGCAGTATGCTAAGTAATTACAACGTGTCTCCACTTGAATTCAGCAAATTCATGTAAAGGAAGAAGTCCCAGCTGATTTGTGCAGATGAGAGGAGAGTTTGATTTAGTTCTTTAGTATTATATTATTTAGTTGTGACCCCTCTTGCAGCCTAGGTTATCATCATACAAGTCATATCTTCTGAGCATATATTTTTAGAACTGCTAGTAAAACCCCCAACCCTTATGCTTGAAAAGTTTCCAGCAAATAAGGAATCCTGACAAATTTGACAATCTGCAGGAGACAATGCTGTATGGTGAAAACAATATCAAACTGAAAGGAAAATAAAAACAGCTAATGTGAAGAAAGAGATTGTACAAGTTTCCTCCAGTTCTGCACAGTAAAGCTTTTGATGAAACAAGAACTTTATTCTTTACAACAAATATGCCAGTTCTGTGGTATTATGAACCTAAACAAATGCTGTTTAACTAGCAAATAGACTGTGAAATAAATAAAAAGAATTAAAGAGTAACTCTTGAAATTGGAATTTGCCTTTGTGTTTCACTGATTCTATATTACATATGCTATCTTCTAAAATTATTTTAAGTGAGAATATACAATCTACTAGAGCTGTTTGAAGATTTTCTAAGCACAAAATTGTAGAGTGAGGATTGTAGAGTGTAGAAATGTGCTGCCCCTCTCCCAGTTGACACATTTTTCTTAAGGATTTTCTTAAGTATACTTTTCCCTGACCAGCTTTTTCAAAATAACCCTGGGCCACCTTCAAACCATCTGGAAGACAGTTTTGCTCACTCTCCCAAACTTATATGTTAAGGAGAGTTAAACATTCACTGAACAAGGTCTGAGTCATTGCATCATATTGTAAAGTATCACCCAAGTAACCAAAAGGAGCCACAAGGCTATTTCTTGCCCAGCCTCCCCATAATAAATATAATCCTGCATCACCAATATATATTCAAATTTTCATCTCTTCCCCATCTAAGCAATGAAACATGTACTTTAGATTTCTCCTTGTTTCTCTTCTTTAACTTTTCCTCTGGAAGGTATTCATCCATCTCTGTGAGACACTGGATTATTACATTATTGGGTCTGAACCAACTCAAGTGTATTTGAGGGGAGGGCAAGGGATAAGTCAAATCTCGTGAAGGTGAGATAATGCCTCATTCCACGTGGCAGACCCTGTGAGCCTCCTGGGGAGACCTCGAAATAAAGGCAGCCCAGGAGCACTGCTCCACACCGCACCCTATGGAAACCAATCTTAGGCTGACTCTCACACGGGGGAGCACAGTTGCTGTCCCAGAACCCCAAAGTACCCAGTGGGCTGGAAGTCCTGCCTTGTGAGTGGTGGCCACAGAGCACATACAAGCAGCACACATGGCCTCCATCTATTGCTCAAGACCTGCCACCTGTCTTATGGAAGCTGGGCATGCAAAGGACTCCCTGGTGATAGCTATGATCTTATCTTAATATATTTTATCTCTTTTTCTTTACTCCTTTTTCCTCTCTTGATCTCTTTGCTTAATGTTTTGTGTAGCTTAAAACCCATGGGTTGGATTTTATTAAGTTGTGTGGGTTAGCACGTGCTAAGTCATAGCTTTCTGGGATGCTTTGTTTTGTTTGTATGTTACCCCTTTAAACTTTTGCCAAGATGTCTTATTTTATCTCTTATTTTTTAAAATTATCAGTAAAAGTATCTCCTGAGAAAACCTGCACGTTGTCTTCTCTTTATGCTACCTTAAGATATTTAAGAACAAATGACTCTTCAAAATATTCAGTGGGTGAATTTTTGGAGCTTATATAGCTTTTAAACTAAAACTCTTGGATGAGCTTATAGCTCTGGACCTTGGGTCTTACAATCTCTCCCAAAATAGGATTTCATAGAAAGAGGAGGGAGAGAACTCATCTCCTTCAGGTTCTCTCTGTTCCTTTTTTTGACTTTTTGAGATTAGCAGTTTCTCTCTCCCTTCCATTTTCCAAAGTTACCACTCTAAAGCTGAGGAAGAAAGGAAAATCTTGACTACATCTTCCCATCAATGTGTGGAAGCAATCAAGAAGTACTGTACTTGCCTAAAAATAGTGAGTTCTGACAATAAACTGCTTTGTAACCTTAGAGCCTCTTTTGTATGGAGCATTTCCTCTAGCAGTACAAAAAAAAACACCCTTCAAAATATCACAATCAAAACTGTTTGTCCAATGAGGAATCAGTTTTAAGAAGTCCCAGGTACAACATTGCACAGACAAGATAGCTCATCTTTGATTAACCAAACTAACTACTTAGACCTTTCTCTGGAGAGCTTTGAGCAGGACTTCCTCGGATGCTTTCCACAGTCATCATCTTCCCGCATCATGTTTGCTAGCTGCCAGTACACTCTCAGTTTCTTGTCATTTGAACAACTTAGCCATACCTTTTGTGATCTCCATCCTTGGCTCTTCAGCACTGAGTAATCAGCACATAAGGCTGCTTTCAGTCCTCCTTTTCTTCTGATTCAGCCTCGAAAAATGTTTCTGCTGCTCTCCTAACCCTAACCCTTTTCTTATCCCTAAGCTCCTACCACATATCATGGGAAGCGTGCTGCTTGCCCAGCTTTGTCCATCCTCATCTCTGAATTGTCTGCAGGCAAACACTTCTGCTCCTATTTTCAGTTCCGCCCAGAAATCTTGCTGTATCCTATATCTTACTATAGATTTCTTTCCAGGCCTCACTAGACTCCTGGGGTAAACAGTTTATTCAGTGCAGTGAAGGTTTTTCACTTCAGAAAGGGCAAATTGACAGAACTGGTGATGAGAAAAGAAATTATAACCTCATTAAAGTTACCTTGGTTTTAGTATGGACCTGTGATTGGGCTTTAGAAAAGAAAGAATTTGATTATCATATCTTAATAGAAAAACCAATTAGCTTAATAATGACTAATAGTTATGGCAAGGTATTCTAGTAAAAAGAATAAATTAGAGTAGAAGATAATGGTCATCATAAAAGGAAACAGTTAAAGAGGAATTTCACTGGTAAGACCTAAAAAAAATCTGGTAAAACATATATTTTGCACATATGTACTTTTGTTTGGAAATGTTTTCCACTGATTAATAAGTGATCAGAATATTCATGAAAAAACTGTCACTTTGACACAGAGTATTAAAACATCGTTTTATGTCATCTATGAAATTACCATGGTCTCCTTTTATGCATATTACATACAGCATTGTAGTATTTAACTGTGTCAGTGTTGATACATTCATCCTCAGAAATTATTTTCTGAATACTGAATATAGGTTTGATGGTCCAATTAAGAGTGTAAGTTGGCAAATCTTGTGTGAGTCCACCAAGTTTGGAATTTAAGGCACGTGAAATTATTTGCAGGTTTACTCAAATTTTCCAATAATTTACACAAGACTAGTGACAAAAAGAAGGTATGCCATATCTTACGTATTAGGGAAGAGAAACTCATACTGTTGTTTCTCCTTTCTGAATCTAGACCATTTTTGTCTTAGCTTCCACAAAAATGACCCCAAAAAAATCTATTAATTCAGAAGGGACATTTTGCATAGCCCTAAATAATACGCTGGAGATAAACCCTTATGTTCCTCTTACTGTGGTACTTGAATGACAAGAAAATCCTTCCTCTTTAATTCTGCTGAAATGCTTTATCCTCCTTTTTAGCCTTTAACACAATAAAGTTTGTCTCTCTTGATTTTAAACTCCTCAGGATGGGAATTATATCTTCTTGTACACTAGTAAATCCAATGAACAATGGAGTTGAAGTATTCATGGGATTCCTGTGGAACTACTATTCTAAAAACAATATTAGGGAAATTTCGTAAGTTTTTACAGAACACCTACCACCCTGTACTGCCTTCCTGTATTCTGAATCGTGAATTGTAGCTAGGATCGCTGTCTTAAAACTACAACAGCAGCAATAGTAATAATGAAAGAATTTCAGACTTATAATTATCTACAAAAATACCATAAGCACAAAAAAAAATATTCATACCAAGTATGCATATGGAATACAGTAGACATTTTGAGAGAGATAAATACAAGAGAGCACTGGAACTCAGTTATGACTTGTTTTACTGCTCATGAAAATATGATTTTCCATGGGGCTTGTTTAAGAGACATCTCAAATACAATTAATGAAAAATACTACCAGAAAGCAATCAGCCAAATTTCTTCACAACAGGTAAATATCATTAATAGGTCCAAATATTATATATAAACACATTACTTGCATCTGATCTGGCACACTAGCTAATAGCAACTAAAAATTATTATAGGCTGAGATGCTTGCAGATAGACAGTGACCTCATTAATTGCTATGATGGAGATATTGGTAGCTCCCTGCAGTGACTCATTAAAGAAATGCATCAAATAACAAACAATGACAGCTAGTTCATAGTGAGTAAAGTATGACAGATGGTCAATAAATTTAGATCTGACACATTTTTGTAACTAAAAGGTAGGCTTGAAGTCTCTGAGGGTTCTAACAGTGCTTCTCCCGAGCACCAAATCTGGGTCATAAAAGTTAACATCCAGTTCAAGCCCTCTAAATATAATGGAAAGGAGAAAACCCCACATCCTCAAGCGAGTAATCAAAGTGCAGTATGTACAAGTTTCTAAATACCAGTGACACTTCCACATTCACTACCGCTAGGAATGCTTCATCATTTCCAGTCTGCCACTGCACCATACTGTGCACCACCACAATGCATTTTATGTTAATGTGATGAGATATCACACAGTTTGATATGATGTGGAACAACACAGTGGTGAAAACTTATGGACCAACGTAATTACTTTCAGATAAGAATTATTAACTCAGCTGGCAGAACTCTGATCTAAATGTGCATGATCTGAGGATAAATAAATAGATTAGAAAGATTTACTGAGAACAATTTGCAAGAATAGATATTCTGTTGTGTCTGAGTCTACACACAGTTCTATTTAAAGTGCTTCTCCCTATATGATAGTACATACATGTATTAATCTCCCTTTTGCCCTTTTCAAGACTGCCATCTTTTATTAATATTTACTTGTTTTCTGAGTTTTGCCCTTTATAATTAATCAAAACAAACATTTTGGGGTGTGTTTGTTTTTTTTTTTAAATAGCTGAATTGGCTAACACTGCGTTAAAGAAATGACACTCTTTGGAAGTAGCATTATTGAAGGAGTAATCACAAAACTGTTAATTAAAAATAGATGTCTAGATCCTCAGCAGGAATAAAGCACTTTTAAACTCTGGAACAGAGCCAGTTTCCTTTTCTGCAATACAGTCCCTGGAGTCCTTATGACCTGTTTTTTGAGGGAGTTACACCGGACCAGCGACACACAGCAAAAGAAAACTTGCAAAACATGTTTGCACATAACAGCACTTTGACAGTTGATTGGGCTTGTAGTCACTGGGCCTGCTCTTGCAAGCATTGAAAAGAGTAAGATTTTATTCAAAATTCAAGCCCAAAAATGTGGACAAGATTTGTGCAAGCACAAATGTGTAAGAGAGCATATCAAAATAGGTACTGCACTTGGAAAGGGAAAGGGAAAGGGAAAGGGAAAGGGAAAGGGAAAGGTTCCTATCTAAGCAAAGGAAGCTAATGTAAACAATGAGCAGCAGTAGAGGAAGACACAAATCATGGATTGAAGTGATACCACCACAAAAATTCAAGAGGGCCCCATATCCTGTAAGACCCTAAGGACCAATGATGCATCTGGTAATTCTGCTGATTGCCTGAACACAACTAAATACTGACAGAATAGGTGACTTTTTGCTTTTATTTAGCTTTCAATCCTTAACAATGCAGTGAGATGTTCTTTAAAGCCTAAAGAAGAGACGTAGTACTTAACATTCAATATGAGACAACAGCCACCCACTGTACACATTTATGCTGCTAAGAATGGAGAATAACTTGTAACAGCATGTTACTGTTTGTAAGAGAGAGAAATAACACAATAGCTTCCTAAACAGTGGTGTTTCAGTCCAGCTACAGAATAAAGTAAGTGAAGAAAACACACATCATCTTCCTTATTAGAAATATTCTTCCTATGAATTTGAATATGACAAAACAAAATTGAATTAATTACTCTAAAGCAGCTGATAAATCTGTGTATGAATTTCATCAGATATTTTCTAAATGTGGCATCCATAGAAAATGAATTCCTCTGATGGTCTAAGGAAAGTGACCAAAATATTTCAAATACCCTAGAGTATCCTATGTCTTTATATTACCTTTATCTGTCACTCCCTCTGCTCAAAGAACAATCTCCTCTAACCACTCTTAATAACACGAATGAAAACTATGGCTTTTTGTCTTCAGGCACATTAGTTCAGAAAGCTTGTTTCATCCCAACAAGGACCAAAAACATTGTTATCTGACATAGGCAACCATCCATGCAAATCAGGGAGAAAATTACAAATAACTTGTAGTGAACTTCTTAGGAGCAATTGATAAGCAGCAATTTGTCCAAGAAAATTGTTCATTCACCAATTATGAATAATCAGTGAAGACTGTGACTCAAACTAGGATAATCCAAAATCAGATAAAAGAATAAATTCACTGAAACCATAATTGCAAGTAGTGAACCAAAACCAGAACCAGGTCTCCCGACAACCACTTATCATCCATTGTCACTAACCATCGCTAATGGTTGTAGCCGCTCTTTCAAAAAAGGAACCTTTCAAATGTGTCTGCTTTTGGAAACCACATATTTGCTTTGCATTGTATATTTTTTCTTTTTCCATTTGATTCGAGAAGAACTATTTAATTTTAAAGGAAGGAATATTTCAAGGCTAGAATAGATCAATGAACAGAGAAAAAAAATAGGTTGCTTGTCTTTGTTTTTTTCTCATTAATAGTAGGCTTTTAGACCACTTCTTAAAAGAGCTATTAAAAAACCCAACCAAAAACTCACAGAAAACTTGTCTTATTGCCTGTTCTAAGCCCAGTAATACTTTCATAGGCTGTATTGCAAAACAACTATAAATGACAGAATGCTTAAGGATTTCTTGAAGCAGATTGTTATGAAAATGAGTTGACCTCATCCCCTTTTGTCAATAAAATAGGATATTACCAAAAGGCAGCTTTTGCAATTACATCTGAATTGGTTTTCAAGCTTCACTGAAAGGTCGATTCAAACAGTGACAAACATCACCTTGGTAGGCACCACTGCCTACCTCCAATTTGGGAAAGCTTTTATTAGCTCATATTCATGCTGAGGGTCAGCTTTTCAGTGTTCTTTTCTGAGAGACTGAGGCATGAAAGCTCTTGAAATCTCCATTTACTTAATGAAAATAATATTACTGAATGAATGATAATCAAGTGATGTTTTCATTATGCCAAGTAATTTTCTGCCAGTATTTCAATTCTCCTTAGCAACATGTATCTGTGAGGGTCACAACCTGTAAGCTCTTTGAAGCAGCCCTCTCTCATTTCTGCAAAGGACACCTTGACCATGGGAGGATCAGCCATTTGATTGTACCAAAGTAGCTGTCTAGACATCTCTTTGCTGCTCCACTCCTAAACAGAAATTTCTTTGTAATCTTCTTTATTGCTACTTATCTCTGGAAAGTACTATGTCTTTTGGATATAGCCTTGTTAAGGGAACAGAGTAGCAGTACCAAAGTAGTGGCTTGTATAGTGACCTCCACTGTCAGGGAGAGACAGGAGTGGGGTGCTTTGTCATGGATGAGGGTCTGGGATCCCTGAGCTGTGGCAAGGCAGGCAGAGCAGGGACATGGACCCTGAGGGAGGTGAGCAGAGCAAGTCTCATGACAGCAAGCCAGATTCGCCAACATCTAGCAGCCAGTCAAGTTCATGGTGACAAGATGAATTCAACATGAGGCCAGGGATTCAAGTCATCAAGTCAGGGCCAGGAACAGTGATGTGCATGGCAGGCTCAACAATTCAGACAAGAACTGAGGTTTAAATGCAGCTCTCAAGAGAAGAGAAGCCAGGGTTCAGCTCTTTTCCCAACAGTCTGACTCAACAGCTGCACCATATCACAACTGGGTAGAAGCCTTCTAAATATCTTTTTACCCATTATCTCTAACACTTATGACCAAAAGAAGGTTATAAGAGATCTTAGGGTTGGAAACAGTTGTTTCCATCAAAGAGAGTGTCAAGGGCATGCATAGAGCTAGATGATACAAAAACAAAGCAGAGGATTTGGGGAGTGCAGTTCATGATAGAACACTGTTGAAAAAAATCACTGCAGACAAAACGGAACTTTTCATGGTTTTCATTGTTTTTACTGAAAAGAAGTTTCTCATTTCATCTAGTGAAAACCTGTCTGAAGCCAAGGGCTTAACTTCATGCATAGGAGTTAATAAAGTAAGTAGTTTTGGTTGTAATCATAAGTATTTTATAACATGTCTTCATTAGGAATGTTTTGTGTGAATGAAGATATATTTCTGGAAGAACTTAGAAATTGTTTATGAATTTACATAGTGTTTGGCTGATAGTTTTCACCCTGAAAATGTAAGAAAATATTTTTGCGAAGAAAAAACCCCATTAAACTACATAATATTTTCCTATTTTTTGTTATAATTATTCATCTAGAAATCTTGCTAAATATATCTCTTTAAAATAAGCAGACAATTCTGGAAAAAAAAAATTACTTAAGCCATCAGAAATTTCCTGTTCAGTAAGACATGCCTTTTTTCAGATTCTTAACACTACAAAAAGCAGATAGGATTGTCTTATGCTTTTGTTCAGAATTCTAAGTTCAGCTAAAAATCAGTCATTCATAATGCTCTAGTTAAGACATAAAGATATTTCATGAACACTATTAAATAAGTTTCAATATCTATAGAATCTTAACATCTTTCTGTTTCACAAAATGATCTGCAGTTCTAGTCTTAAGAAAAAAAATCTTATGAAGTACTAGGTATAACAACAGAGTAAGATTCCCTCATGAATCAAAGATCTAACTTAAGTTTTCTGACTTTTCTAGTGTATTTTAGTTCTGGAAACACTGTGAATTATGTTAGTGCTAATCCACTGTGGAGTTACAGGATATAATAGAATATGAAGAGATATAATTATGGCTTTCTATGTACAATACAAAAATTCCAAAATACAAGTCCTCCTTTTTACAGACTTAGACATTCCTTACTCCTGTAATTTTAGTGTTTATTATGAATGCAGAAACATGTCATAACAGAGAGTATGTGTCAACATCACTGATAATTCTATTTTTTAACTATTTATGTATCAAACTATCGATGTAAACTCATTCATTTTCCAAGAAATCAGGTTAGTCTATGAAGCAACTTTCAACTTCATGCGAAAACTACATCTGGTATATGAGATAATTTATAACAGGTTGCTTAGATGCCTTTACGTCACACTAAAATCCACATTGTGAATGTATCGACATACCAGGATTGTTTGGCTGGGCTGATAAAAATTATTAGATCATGTCAGGGTTGGATTATGTTTATTGAGATAAAGATACAGCAATTTCATAGCAGGCATGTCACAAAAGATTCAATAAAGTCTATGAATTTATCAGAAAAACTGTGGTGTGTCTCATTGTTTATTTTAGGTTAAGATTTTAAGAATCATAATAAATACATACATCATTTGGAGTGCTGATCCATGTTTATTAGGTTTTTCTGGCTCAACACACTCAACATTATAAGGCTCATGTTCAAAAATTAAATATGCTATTTCTTCCAGAAATACTAGCAACGAGCCTGGAAGTCAAAGGGTTAGAGTAACTAATATGACTGACACTCTTAATAGGACACCTCAAATGAACTTTGTCAGGGATTTGGATTAATTAGTTAATGGATTAATTATCTAATGTTTTACCCCAGGGAAAGTATTATTAGCAGAAGCATAGGCAAAGTGACTTAGGGATATGTAATAATTAATAACAAAGATAAACAAGGAATGTCCTTTTGCAACTGTAGAAAATAATAGGTGGCAGTAAAGGTAACTCGATGAAAATGCAGTATTACCAACTGTATTGCACCATTAGTGTGTGCCAGCCCTGTCAGCAATTGTTCAATGCTGGGAACCAGCCAGACCATTTTGGTCAATCTCTACACATCAGAGTGCACTGCAATTTGGGAACCACCATATTGCAATAAACATGGCTACAGAGATACAGTACAGCCCCTTTATTACAATGTTATTAGGTGTTAAGAACATTATGTGACAAAAGGAGAGCAGATTGTCTAGGGTTGCCTTGCTGCTGCCTACATGGATGAAATATGTTAGCATAATATTTTGCTTTGCAGGCTCAGTGAGATGAGTATCCTGTCTGAAAATTAATAAACAAATATTTCATTACTGTAGGCAATTCTGATACACAAATCCTTCCATTTGTATGGTTAAAGAACTGATATGAGCCTGAAGGATATAGTTGATATGCTTAACACCTACACAAAAGCTCACAGAGTTTTGCGTGTGTTAGATTGGTCACGTTGCCTTGCATGGAAGAAATTGCTTACACTGTTCTCATGTGTCTGCGAACACTAAAGAACTGAGGTTGACACATTTAAAGCAGGAATATTTAAAGTTTGGTAGAATCTGATGCATGTGCTATTATTTTTTTCTTTTTTCTTTTCTGCCATGAACATCAGTCAAGAAGCTTCAGCATGCACCAAATCACATAAACCTGCCTCTGTTTTCTCTTGTTTTTCAGTATTACGCTTAAAGTGCAGCTACCTGCTGAGACAATAAACATGACTTCCCATGACTTTTCAGTAAATGGAGCTCACTTCTGAGACCCCAGGGTATAGTCAATCTAAAATATAGATATGAGGGCTGGAATTAGAAATTTCATGATCAGCCAAGTGTACTTATAGCAGCTACATTTTGAAGGGGCATTCTTTCATCTATTAATTATATTCCACTTCCCACTCTCACCAATACTAGCGACTCATCATTTTACATATTTAATGGAACATGACTAAAAATACATCATAAAATTAATCTGTATTCATACTGTACCAAAGAATTTTCAGGCTTACCGTTTATTTCTTTCAAGCTGGCTGCTACGTCTTGGAAAATCTAGAAACAAAAGAAAAGGACTTACAAAAAAAATTACTATGACAAGATAGCTGCAGGATATAACAGAAAATCAGTGTTCACTGCATAGTGCAGTTCAATATAGAAAGTAATTTCCCAATCTTTTTCTGTATCTTTGGCTGCCTACTTCCTCGTCTGTCATATATCACCATACAGATTTTGCGAAGTAGATTGCATAGTGACACTACCAACCTCCCTAGGCCTCATCTTTAAAGTTAAAAAGATACAGAAATAGAGATGGAGAAGTATGCTGGTTTGTTTTAGCGATTCTTTAATTTTGCTGATCCTTCAAAATAAAGAATAAAAAAGTAGACTCAAGCAAAAAGATTATGCTATAAGGAAAACTTATTTTTCTACTTAAGTTTTCATGTAAAGTATATAAAAATGTAAGCATTTAATCAAAAAGGTATGTCCACCTCCTATATCTGTGATGGGACATGCTTTTAAATTTTAAAATGTGACTGCTAATAAGCAGAAAAACACAAACAGGATTATTTTTCATTTTTAATATTTGCTTTTTTACTCATAAAGAGTTTTTGATCCTAAAAGCATTGCTCATCTTCACTAAGGAAAGTAGGATTTACAACAGGAATTAGGACTGAGAGAAATTACAAACTCTGGTAATTTGCCCATGGTGGATTTTCTTTTTTTTTTTTTTAATGGCCAACCTTCGTGAACAAAGATTTGGGAAGGGCTCATATCATGACTTACCTAGTATATTCACCTTTGCTGAAAAGGCTCCCAGTGTGCATACATACAAATCAGAGACTGAAGAGAATATTTATCATTGTATATGAAATATATTTTGAAATTTGACTAAAAATAAGAGATTTTTTTCCTTCTCTGAAAAAAATCATGGGATGAGATGGGAGAGGATAGGATAGGATAAGGTAAGAAGAGAAGTTGCTTACAAAGAATACAAAAGTTGCATAATCTGCCTGACAGGTAGAAGGAAATAGGCCATGAGACTTTTTCTGCCTGGATGAGGTAAGGGAGTATATCTAATTTAGTTTTAAAATCAATATAAGCTAAACTGTGCAGAAAATGAAGATTTCTCTGGTTTATCATGATATCAAGATTTTCAGCCTGAAAGGTATGATCCCTATCCAATGAACACTGATGACTGGCAATAAAAATGACACACTAAAAAGCAGAAAAGGTAATATTTTTGCTAAACTTATGTATTTTCTGCAATATAAGTAAAACCCTCTTAAG
>VWZD01000528.1:140996-155099 GCA_013396695.1 Sakesphorus luctuosus | reverse complement strand
GATGATAATCAAAGAATTTATATTGTCATTATTATTATTACAGGCCCAAATGACGTAGGTTTTTAATGTGTATGATGCAAATTGTCACTAAAGAAAAAGGTTTTTCTTTGTGGGAACGCTAGCACATTATTTTATTTATTGCTAAAATTCATTACAATGACATACCACAAGCTTGCATTTTATTAGGGATAATTAAACAAAATGTCAATCTAGTTACCTATTCCTAAATTGTAGGAGGATAATTGCTTGGAAAGTTACATGTCTAACTAAAGTAGGTTGCACTGGACAATTTTACATAGAAAACAAAGCAATATATTATGGAATATGATTGTTCAGTTAGTATACTCAACATATAGCACAAAAGTCACACTATTATCACAAAACTCTTGAACACATAAAAGCAAGAGTTCTGCTCTAGAAGGTTTAAGAGTTTAATTTTCTTTTTTTTTTCCCCAAATACATTTAGTACCCTTCTCTCTTTACCATTCAACAATATTATGCCTTCTCCATAATCCCATATATATCTACATATATGTGAAAAGTTACTGCAAAGGAAAATGGAAACAAGAAAGCAGAAGTAGCATTCCTCGCCTGACAAATTTTAATATTTTCAAGAACCTTGTACTAGTGCATGAGTTTAATTCACCAGTAAATTTTATTGAAACAGATAATAAATTTGTGAAAATCTCAGGAATTTATATTTGCTAGATTTTTTTAGTTGCTTTTTCTTTTGCATATAAAGTTTGAGAGGGTTTGTAGACATATTTTTTTATTTTTAAATTAGCCCAAAATGTTAATACAAACTGCTAACTAAACTCCCAAAGCAGAGGTGATATTCACCCTAAAATATAAATTCATCTATGGCTCCTCCACATAAATAAATAGGGTAATGCTTCTTTTTTAAATTATTATTATTTTTGTTGAAATTCTTTCACTGGGCTTCATTTCAAAGTCTGCCTTATTGGCCTCTTTGTAAAGTAAGAGAAAGAGCAAATTAATAATAGCTTGTCACTTCTCTACACTTTACAAACTCCCTGTAATGTAAAACCCACATTACTTACGTGGTCGAGACAGAGGTCAAGACTAAGGTGAGTCAGGGAAGTTTGCACAGTGCTAACACTTGGAACTAGCTGAGATTTAACTGTGACCTACGGGTATGAATACTGACATTTGCCAAGTAATTTTACATAAACATATGTTAATGTTGAGAACTGCATGTGTGAAAATATAAGACAAAAAAAGAAAAATACTGAGAAAGTGAAAGAAAAGAATCTGAAAAAAAAGTAATAAATAAAGCATTAACTGAATATCCAAACACAGGTCAAAGACTAACAAGGTCTGAACAAAGAAAAATTTTAATTTTTTTGGAATGTGAAGATGAAAACTGGAGTTGTGCAGAACTGGAGAAGAGAGAGTCCTTGTTGGTCATGGCAGCCCAGAGTTTAACATGTCTAGGACTCAACATTAAAACAAAAGATTGGATTTAGGCTTTAAGCAAGAATCTAAATGAATCTAACATGAAATTATTATTTCCAGGAGAAATTTGAACAATTGGAGATACAACTACAAATTCTATAGATGAGACAAAAAGTAAAATAGTATCTTTTCCTACAGAGACAAGAAACATGGAAGATTGAATTGTAAGCTATGAAGTACAATGTTGATGTTTTAAGTAAACAGTGAAAATTAGGTCTTTCAGCTTCATGCCCAGTTCCATAGCACTGCTTGCTATCCTATCTGAAGTTGGCATTTGAAATGATGTACTTGAAATACTTTATCTGGAATAACAAGCAACTCAATGAACATTTAATTAATTACTTAGTCATAATTTAGTACCAGTTGTGTAAATTAAAATAGGAATACTATTAAATATATTCTCTTTGCCTAGTATTCTCAAGGCCCACTGTTATGACTAGAAATCATGACCAATGCTTGCTCCCGTTATGTGTGTATAAATCTGAGTTGCTCACTTCACATATTGCCATCCAAAAGAGGTGTCCTGTGTGCAAAGGGAGGTGCCATGACTATAGTTTATTATGGCTATTTCTTATAAAATTTCATTTTGAAACATGCTTTTAAAGCCATTTAAATACCCATTAACTCTCAGCACAGTTTATAAATTCGATAATTGCAGAAAACACTCAGCCCAATGAAGTCTTAGAATATGCAGGTTTCTAGTTACTCATCCAATGATACTGCATTGCCTACCTTGTGTAGCAGGTGAAGAGAAGAAATGAAGCCATAAAGAGATCTCTTTGACACACCCACGTTAATTATCCTTCCATAAGAGTGTTTGTTTGCATAGAAATGTTATAATTCTTCATATGACTTGCAAGTATTATGTTACTATATTTGGCCATGCCTTTGAAGCTTTTCATTAAAGATATTATCATTGCTCATCCTTTTGCCAGTCTCAGAACAGGATTTCCTTCCTTCCTAAGCAACTTCACCTTGCTTATATTGAAAAAAGGATCTGAAAACACACTTTTATGTTTCCCCATGGACAAAAGTAAAAGTTTTTGCAAATAATTTTATAGAAACATGAGAATCAAATTACCTTTAGTTATCAGGGATTGCCCAAGACCATTTCTTTGAACACTGGTTGCATTCAAATAACTTGAAAAATGAGGGAAGTTTATTAAACCACAAATGAAGTTACTAATGAAAAAAACACAACAAACAGAAGATGCTGTCAGCAGAACAGCATGGATATTGAAGACTAAGGAAAAGTACCACATGTTTCAGCGACTGTAAAGTGTGTTGCAATGTTGCCAGTTTTACCAGTGAATGCATAGAAACCCTGGATATTCCCTGACTTGTAATCTTCAGTTTTTAGAAGTCTTTCTGGGTTTTCAGGGTTAAATCCTTTGGCAGCAACAGATTGTAAATATTCCTCTGCCACTAGACAATAACTATTCTCTATGGAATATATGCTTTGCTGTTCAGAAGGGGACCCATAGCAATTTTCCATGAAGCCAATCTCTATATAACAAAAGACAGTCACATGCACTGTTGTTATATACAGCTACAGATAGATTTCTGACTTCCAGTGCCAAGCTACTACATACTCAGGGATGCAGAAGAGTGAGAAAATGAACATGTACTTTATGTCCTCAGAAACAAAAGAGGTTTCCTTAAGAGCAGATGAAATGCAAGATCTTGCCTCCCTGTAGCTTTCACATTTTTTCCAAGATTATAGACAGAATTAATGGATAAAAGAAAATGCACTAGGTAATCAAAGACATCCTCCCTACAGTTTTCTTATGCCTGGAGGATGAATTGCTCCAGTGGATGTCCTCCCTGCCTTTCATGATGAGGTCAAGAAACTTGCTGTCACTACCACTGTTGTGATTAATGATCTAACTGGTAGTGACAGTAATCAAACCATGGACTCTGGAGTACAGCTAGTTTGTGCTAGTCTCCCAGTGGCTTGAATCAGTACACTGGCAGGGGATCTATCTGCTTCTGCTACAGGCATCTCCTTGAGTCCTTCTTGAACCAAATTTTCATGAAAGTACAGGTGAAACAAGAGTGAGTCATGACAATTAAAAATCATAAAACATTAAATTATATTTTTAAAAACCAAGTGACAAAAACCTTTTTAAAATTTGTATGAATACTGTGTAATGATTAATTAAACTATTAATAATATAATCCTCTTAAAAGCATAGAACTACTACTTGAGAAGATTAGGTATATAACAGCTTTCAGTACAATAAAGTGGTATAAGGGAAGAAGCTAAATTTCCTTTTCTCTTTCTCTGTTTGTAATATCTTTTCAATGCATTCACTTTATTATATTTTGATAAATGTTCGTTAGCTGAGCATACAAAAATATCTGTATATAAGCATTAGTAGGCAAAAGGTTAGTATAAGAAAAATCACATTGTTTAAACAATGGCAAGGATTAAAGTGTTAAATTTTGAAACTAGGATGATGGCAAAGTCCACTGAAATTCTGAAGGTGAAGACAGAACACAGGAAAGGAGATGACAGCTGAAATAAAAGAGACTGATAATAAGGTTATACAAAAATAACAATGGAAAAGTCTATTAAACCCTCTCTATTCTCAGAAATAAATTTCATCTTCCACACAGTTAAATGCTATCTAAATTAAACCTTTGAATCACACTGGAGATATAGTACAAGAAAGTACTTATAATATTCTTGATTCTAGTTAACAAGTCAACTCCTATTTGGTTTCTCAGCATTTGTAGTTGTGTCTTCAGGCCTATCCCATGGCAAGATATTTAGCACATCATACTGCCATGAGGGAAACAATGAACATTGGCATTGGCAAGTCAAAAAGGAGCACATGAAGAAAATTATGCTATATTTGGAGAGAGAGAAAGTGAAAGATCATTGGAGACAGGCTAGCAGACTGCAGGCTTCCCAGACTGCTCAGCAATGACTTTCAGTTTTCTTTTCCGTGGCAGCTGAGTTTTTTAACACACTGAGTAGGACACAGGTGCAAGTCTTGGCAGGTGAATACTCTCAAGCACATGATGTGACTCTTGGGGATGCTCCTGTGCAGGGCCAGGAGCTGGACTCGATTATCCTTGTGGGTCCCTTCCAACTCAGCATATTCTGTGGCTGTGAGCTTCTCAGAGGGAGCATGTTTGGTTTGTAGGGAGGAGTTGAGAGAGCTGAATTAAGCAGAACAATGAGTTTTAATTGTGTGAAGGCAGCTATCTTGTCTTGCTCTAACATACTGGGCTTTAATCCAGATGAGGCTATGAAGGTGTGGTCTCTGTCTAAAGGACTGCTCAGCCTCGAGAAATTCATAAACTATGTAACTCCTACTTGAGGGAGCTGTAAACCTGATCCCTTGCCTTGACAAAACCAATTAGCTGCCCATTATTGCATTTAGTATGCCTTATTTATTTATTTACTTTGACAAATTAAATTAAAAAAAACGGTTCTTACCATGGTTTGGGGGCATGGGGAGTGGGAGGAAGACCAAAAGGTATGATATACAGTTCTCTAGGTTTAACACTGTCCTCCAAAGGCAATCAAAGTCCAACAACCAGTCTAGTAAAAGAAAAAAAAGTCTACAAGCAACAAAGACTTTGATGCCTTTTACTATCATAAAGAATAAAATGTGAGACAGATAAATTGGTACATTTCACTCTAATTTTAAGCTCTTTTATTGTAGTTCAGAAAATAATTTTATTCCCCCTCATACTGTTTTACTTGAACAATCATAAACCAGATGGACACTGACTACCTTTTCATAGAATGGAAGAATATATGTGTCATTTTAAATTACTCTTATCAATAAAACATTCATGGAAAAGAGCTGAACCACATTTATTTGCTGCTAAACTCAGAGCGCTACATTTTAATCTCATTATAATATGACCTTCCAAAATATCTGTTGCTTAGTCCTTTTTGGGATGGAGGAGAAATGGTTGCTTTGTTTTATTCTTAACTGTATTTAAGGCATGTTGAAGAAGATGAACTATGTATTTAGTTTGTCTAGATAAAGTGGGTATGGGGCTTGGGAGGGGAGTGAAGGCAAAAGCAATAATAAGCTTTAATATGGATATGAAAATAGCCTTCATAAAACAAGGATAAACAACATTCCAATCTAATTTATCCACACATAAAATGAAAACAGAACTCTGTGTGCAATAAAACATTAGTATCTTTATTGCCAGTATTATCTTAACTAATCTTTTCTTACATTACTTCTATAGTTACAGTAATTTATTTGCATGAATTTAACTGAATAAGGCTAGCTTTGCAATTGAAACCACACTGATTCTTACTGTTCTTCTATTCATAAAATCCTTCATTAGTATTTGCATATGTTCCTAAGATAGTCCAAGGCAGGATCAGCTTCTAGCCTCCTCAGAATGTCAGCAGCCCAGAACAGTTTCCCTCTGAACATCCTCTTCCTTTGTAATACACAAATACAATCTTCTGGGGCTCTGTAATTATCCAGAATGAGCTTTACTGTTGCAAATTAATTCAGCACCCCTATGATTTATCTGTTGTAAACACACTTTATAATATTTATATTCCTATTAGAACCTCCACTAATAATGAACTGACTGAACATAAATATTTACATGATAGTACATGAACAAAAGCTTGATACCCTCATATTAGTTACGTTTCTTGTTCTCTCTATCACACTTGGAAAAAACCTAAACCTTTGCAATTTGCCGTGTTCCCAAAAATACCTTTGAAAATGGCTCAGAACATTAACAGAGCTTCACATTTGCCACACTTTTCTTTAAAAGAGTGGCATTCCTTCATACTTATGCAGTCTGGGTTATTGCTTCTTCACATTATGCATCATTACTCTGAGTAGGTGTCTTATCAGCAGCTCCAGTTGTTGTGGAGACGATTGGAATTAAGCACTGGAAGCTTTTTATTTATCTTTCTTGCTTTATTCCTACAAGATTTTCAGCATATAAGCTTCTTTGTTCAGCTCAGAATTGGATACATTGCCAAGCATTGTAAAATTTACATCTTTCTTTTTTGTATTTGTTCTTAAATTGGATTGAAAACAAAGTATGGCTTTAATTAAAGCTCTGCTTAACAATAGACAATTTTTCCATACCGTGGAATTTCTGAGCAGTTGTGAGGATTTTGCAAAGGCCTAATAGGTGACATTCACCACTAAGCCTCAAGTAGAACTGCAATATACTTACCTGAGCTAAGTGTCTGACTGACAATATTCGCACAAAGAAAACTGTAATAATGTTGTTGAAATACTGACTTAGCCAACAAAACCCACGGAATTTAAAGTGAAGGTTACTTTAAACTGGGTATGATATGTAATAATGTACAAATTCAAAGGATAAATGTTGATGTTTAGAGAAGTAACAGGAAAGAAAGGGAAGGCATTAACAGAAGGAAAGCAATGACGGAAGGCAGGAAGAAAGGCAGAAAGGCAGGAAAGAAGGAAGGAAAGAAGGCAGGCAGGAGGGAAGGAAGGCAGGCAGGCGAGAAGGCAGGCGGGCAGGCAGGCAGGCAGGAAGGAAGGCAGGCAGGAAGGCTCTATCATTCTTCAGCAAATCTAGTTTGGATGACACAGACATTCACAAAGTTTGGGAAGACAGAATTCAAATTAATGTTAGCCTTTCAATCAAGGCTGATTCTACACTAGTTATACTGTAGATGACAGAAAGATGAAAAAGAGAATTTAACCAAACTTACCAGTTAGATGCATGCACTGTTTCGAAAAAAATTAAATGTCTGTTAAAAGCTGTTCAGTAAATGTTCCCATTCCAAAGACTGCCTGAGGCCTTTTTCCTTCCTTTCCTCAATACGTCACAGAAGACATCTGTAGATCAAACACAAATTTGCCATTGCTGGGTGAAACTGAAGATACTTTTTGTTTGAAATAATTGCAAAAAAAATTGTACTTATTCTAAAGGTGATAATGTGTGAGAAAAACATAGACACTTCCCCATCCACACTAACAAAGGACCAGTGGTTATAACTCTCTGGAGAGCTGTCAGGAACATCTGAAGTGCCTGTACAACATAATTCATTTGTGGCATGTTTACATGTCAGTAACCTAGTGCATCTTTGAAGTGCTGAGCAGCAGGCTCTCCCTGTTTGGGAAGAGACCAAGAGTAGGAGATCACCCAAGATCCCATGCTGGGTTCAGAGAGACAATATGAAGGAAGCTACCCAACCAAGTATTACTCTAAATTTGTTCTAATTATCCTGTAATACACTGCTGCACCTGTCAAAAACGATGTGCCCTGAACATGACTCTGCTTTCTGCGAGGGCTGCTCCTATTGCTGAGTCATTCACATCTGAAATGGAAAATAGTAGGAAAAAGGACAAAGATGCTGAAATAAAATCTCCCAAAAAAGGGAATGAGGTGATACCGAAGCCCATGACAACAAAGTGCATTCCATTCCATGGAAAAAGTGTAAGATAATTTTAAAGTATTTAATGTTTTTCTGGTCTGTAACAACTGCTTGATACTATCTCTTTTAGATAAGTTATATCAAGAGTAGGTGCAGATGTTACAGTGAAAAGGCACATTATCATGACAGTGTATCAATTGGACAGACTGCTCAGCAGTCATAGCCCCTCTCAGAGCAGGTCAGTGACCAGAATACTGGGCTGAAGAGAGACACCATTGAAAGACTGAGGGATGGGATATTTTTTCTTTTTTGCTATTTCCATGGAAATTTCATGTATTTCAGTGTTACATCCATGCTTTAAAAAAATGAAAAGAAAAAAATAACAAAAAAACCCACCAAAACAGGATTTCAACTTTATGTGAGTAAAATTAACTGATGTGGGGGGGAAAGGAGTTTTACTATAGCTTTTCTGTCCATAAAAGTCCCAGAAGAATTATACGGCATGGCAATAATATAACTTGTGAAATTAAGTTTCACTTAGCTACAATAGAAACAAAAAAATGCACCTCCAAAAAGTGGAAATAACTTCTAAACTGCTTTTGTACCTACTACTACATCACTTCTTCCACACTATATTAATTTCTCTAAAAGATTAAGTGTTTGCCTCTTCTCCAAAACTCTCCTTTTATCCATCTATTCTGTTATAAAGAAAAATAAATCTACAGAAGACTAACAGCTATCCTACTGCTTATGTTTCATATTCTGTTCAGACAAATCACCTTGTGTTTCTAGCATTGGTATCACTGAAGTACCTAAGCAATCAAGGTCTAGGAAGCAGATAAAAAAATAAGAACTGCAATATTGCATTAGACTCACAGTTCAATTAGTCCTATATTTTTTTTCCTTACAATGGCTTGCACCAAAGTAAAAACTCTCACAGAAGACAAATGTCATATAATCTACTCTTAGATCTCCTTGAATTTCAAACAGCTACAGATTTTTTTAAACTCTGAAAAGGGTGAACACACTGGTCACTAGGCTCACATCAATACACAAAAACAAGGAAAAAGGAAACATCTTTTTTTTCCTCTGATGGGACTTTTCATTGGTCAAATGCAGGGAGAAAATATGTCAGATTACATTACAGATAAATCAGATGCCAAATGTAATTTCTGAAATGGAGAATATTTTTAGATTTTATGACAGAAAAAAAATTATGGCTTTAAAATGGGTAATCTTCTATTTCACTAAATGTGCTCCCTGACTGAGACCTTGTATGCCGAGCTTCAGCCTGAAGCAAATTGTTATAGCCGAGCTATTAACTTCTAAAAATAGGGGGATGTAATGGAAACATTAAGAAACCCACTACTGGGCAGAACCACAATAGAGGGGAGGATGAAAAAACACTCCTTTATTTTTCCTTCTTTACCTCATCACATTAGTGCAGTTTGTGGCTCTGAACTGTGTCTACACTAAATGCATTTTGTTTAGCTAGTTTCCTTCTAAACAGTAGCTTATGATGCTTACATTTAATCTCTCTCTCTTGTTTTTGAAGCAACTTAATAACAGCCAAATACTTCAGGTCAAACACTTGCCATTTGTGACTCAGTACTTTAAAAAGGTGCTACTTCCCAGGGGAGAGAATAGACCGACTGGAGGACTGTAAGAGTGATCTGAAATTAAAATGCTTTGCAAATGGAGGTTTTTGCATTTTCACTTGAAGTCTTTTGAGAAACAGAATAGTAGAGTGAGCTTTTTGTAACAAAATGTACAGCCATGATTTACTTTTCTGTCATGAACTGTGCGTTCTCTGTGTTTTATTGCAGAGTACAACATTTCTCATCATCCTCTATTTATTTTACATTCAGCACTGTAAAACTAAAGAAGCACTGACTCATGAGTCAGCAGGTGGGTACCCATCTTCAAAGGCATTCCATGCTTTTTTGCCAAACCATTTAGCACATCTGTAGCCTTCACTAAATCATTTTTAAAAGTAATATCAGTAATAAGAGTCAGAGAGCCTTGAAAGGTATGTGTGGTATGTGTTCTGCAAACAGGCTCTCAACAAAAATCCCCAGAGCTAGGAACAACAGTAAAAATCATCTCAAAGGAGCAGTAGAGAGTGGAGAAAATGGATCTTGGTATAAGGGACATGCTATTTATGGAGGTCAATCTGCATCAGTGACATAACATTTCAGGGCTATTCAGCTATAAACATTCTCATGAGTCATGCAGGGGTCTAAGGAAGAGATCAAAAGATGAGAACACAACGAGCATGTGTGAGTGCTTCTATCCTAAACCCTAACAGATTGCTATTCCACTTTGACCACGGAGGGGTGTGTTGCAATCAGGGCAAAGGGAAACTGGAAAACAGGCTTAACACTTCAGAAGAACTAACTAAATCAATACATTTGAGTCCCAGAAAGTGCATTACAATGCAGGAATTTTTAGAAGTGTCAAGGGGACTTGGAAGCTTGATAGTGCCTGTGTCAAGTCACCTGGACAGTCCAAAAATCACTCCCAGTACACCTACTGGGCTGAGTCCTAATTCTGCAAACATTTCACTGCAGGTAGATACCTGTGTCCATACAGACAAACTGTTAAAATCAAGTTAAAGTCTCTTGGAGTGTGGCAAGAGGTTTGTCCTTAAGCATAAGCCTACTATTCAGAATTGCTTGGATCAATGGGCAACTTCTGAGAGTATTTTACTTGCTTGTGGGGACAAGAGATTAGATTTTCAGAGCTTAAATGACTAACTGTATTTGACTCCCACTTCTAAATCCATCTCAATCCCTTTGGTAACACTTTGGTCATTTGAAAAGCAGGGTAATTTGTCATGCCAGATTCTCCTCTGTATTTTTGAAAACCTTATTGGCTTCTGGAACTGCACTTTCTGGATATTTTCTAGATTTTATGGGTGTTGTTTTCCAACTGCCACCATACTATGCTTCCAATCTCAACAAAACTGCCTCATTCACTTGCCTAAGAACATGTGAAATTGTAACCCCTTTTTCTTGATTTCTGCCTGTTTACTTTTGACAATACAGAGAACATTCTTCCAGCAAAAAGATTTTCATCTCTGTTCAATCTCAGTAATATGAATGTTTATATGTCTCCACACCCTTTCTTGTTCTAATCCACATTGGCACCAGGAAGTTCCAGGGAATCTGATAGTGGAAAATCACTTCTTGTACATGACACAGATTTTGCAATGTTTACCAAAATATTTGTTAATTCCTATTTAAAGGAATACTATCCAGAGCTTGAGATACTGCAACAGTTGTCCTGGATACTGAATTTCAGTAAGTATGCAGTGGTCCATGTTTCAAAAATATTATATTCTATAGAAAAAGCTGTCTGATTTTCTAGAGTTCCAAATGTTAAAATTACTTTGATTTCTTTAGGATTTTATGGGCAATTTGTGAATGGCTGGCTCTTACCTGCTAGCCCTGAGAGATCCAAAAAGCAAAGCAAATGCAAGAAAGTAATTACATATTTTGAATGATACTAAATATCAGGTATGCCTCATGAGCTGCCATGTGATGAATACGAGATAAGAAACAAAAATATTGTGAAATAAATAATGCTGAAGACATAGTGTTGCAAAAAATGCAGTGAACATGAGGGGCGGGAAATCCAGAAATCTTGGAGGCATGCTGAAAAGGAATGAGAAACTAAAATGGAGAAACTAGAAAATTCAAGGAATTTTAGTGCAAAGGTAAAATTCAATTGATTTTAAGTAGTTTTTAACTTGGAAAACTTCATGAAAATTAGAAAACATGCTCCAAATTCAACAGATAAGTGCAATTAAGTCCATTTAACTGGAAGTAATGGATACAAAAAAGGTAAATTGATAAGATAAAATATAAACAGAAAATGTGTTTTGATAATAACAAATATTAATTTATAGGCATTTCCTTAAGAGGGAGGCCGGGGTAAAAATTAAAAAAGGGAAAAGAGAACTACCTGCTTACATATGCACAGGAGAGCATGGTAACTTTATGGAGCACAGGCATTCACCTAAGATATCCTGTTAGCATAAAGGACATTGGTCCTGGTTAGTGCAGACAGAATTCATGTCATACACTGTTCCTCCTTGACTCCACTCATGCAGCAGTGGCCAAAAACACACAGGAGAGCTCCAATTCTGTGCTGTTGCTGTTCATGATCATGACACTAAAAGAGTTCACTTCCTAGCAACTGATTCTGCTCTGCAAGCACAACATAAAAGTTTGTTTAAGGAAAGAAAGAAATGGTCTGAAGAGGATCTTGGAGTAATACAATAGTGAGATAAATAAAAGACCTTTGAGACAAGAATTTTCTTCTGTTGGTTTGAAGAGGAAACAGTATTATTATAAACATTTCTCTTGGCCCAGAGAGCTGACAGACACAGAAAATTGCCGCCTTACCTGCAGCTGAGCAGCCAGTATTAACAGTGATTTTACTGTATAGGACTGTAATGACTGTGTTAGCTATTATAACAACTATTTCATTATTTCAGGTCCTCAGATTGTCCTACTGAGCAGTTAGCACTCCTCACTACATCCTGCCACTTTAATGCTGGCTTTGGTTTTTAGACATAGTCTATGTCTCTATAAAATCTTGCAACTTGTATCATCATTTGCATATCTAGAACCTGAGTGCCACATATGCCCCAAATACCCCCAAATTGTCCTGAAAAGACATATCTTTTTTATTATTATTATTTCACTGTCACCATCTATATGGAAAAGATATCAGGCAAGTACAATCATCTGTGTTCACTGAGCTTATTATCTACCACCAGCGGATCCTGAAAGGAGATGGATCCCATAAGTCTATTTGCAAACTGACCATCGTGCAAAACAGTAGTCTAGTTATGAAATGAATGTGCTTCCCACTTGTAAGGTATGCAAACCCTTTAGGAGCAATAAGGGCCACCTTTCCCTTTTCAGATAGTTGGCTGATTTGGTCAAATGAAGTTTTCAAAAAGTGACTTCAGAGCACAGGTACCATTGAATACCAACTAAACCTATGTTTCTATCCCACTTAGACATTTTTGAAACTCCCAACCCTCCGAGATATATTTATACAGAAATTGGAGTGTCTGATTGTGACATAATATGTCTAATCAGAGTGTCTATAAGTTACTGAGGCACAGATTCCACACTCAGATATTCTCCTGTATTGGAAATACCTCACATGCCTATAGTATCTACATTTTTGATACAGTCACAGGGACATCTATGTAGGCACACATAAATTGTCATAAGCATTTGACCCAAAACTGATCTCACTAAGTGGCTGAGAGCCCTTGGTATCCCCTTCACTCAGGAAGGCTTCTCATCAAACCCCTAGGGGAATAGTTTGATAGTGCATAGAATCTAATGAATCAACTGGGCAGAAAAGAGAAAAAGAAATTATTGATTTTTGGCTTGGTAGCTCAAACTCACCTGAGATATAACAAGCCAGACTGGTGGATTGTGGATTTGGGGTTTGGTGGTTTAGGATGATGGTTTTTGCCTATGCAGTTATTAATTTTTAAAAATATAGTGGTTTGGAGATGGAATAATGAAATTTTTCTTTCCCCCCAGATTGTTGCTTTCTGCTAATTTTTTTAACCTGGGCTGTAGGAAGCCTGGATTTATGTTTCTGTACTAAGCTATGCCACTAGGACTGCAAGATAAGGCACAGCCTTGTCCCGATGACTGCTGTATTGACTATCCATAGATGTCATGGAAGCCTTTGCCTGCCTCCCAGGAGAAAGATCTGACCGTAAGTACTTAAGTCAAGAAAGTTCAGAGCTGACAATCTGGTATCAGATGGATTTTCAGTGGGAAATCACTGTGTTCAGGAATATGATGTCTGACCACGTTCAACTCTTACAGGTTAGGTCCCTCTCAATTTTCAGATTCTCAAAGCAACTAGCCTGCTCAAGAAGCTGAATCCTGCTTAACTAATTTTTTAAGATTATCTCTTGTCCTTGTAGGCAGAAAATACTTGTGGATTTGCAGGAATGGAGAGGGTGCATTTTATTCTTTTAAAGAAACTATTGAAATTGTAGACCTATGTGTCTTGGTTTGAGGAGAAAAAAAAACCAAAATGTTTACCCACAAGCGGGGGAGGGGACCTCCTCCACAATAATCATGCCACTCTTTATCAAATTTAGAAGAAGGAACTTTAATACAAGAAGGATAACTGTTCTTAACTGATATATATATATATATATATATATATGTGTATATATATATATATATATATATATATGTATATTTATGTAAACAGACCAG
>VWZD01000528.1:130711-140829 GCA_013396695.1 Sakesphorus luctuosus | reverse complement strand
CCTCCCAACCCCCCTTCCCCTCATCCGTGTGTAGTCCCCAAAAACAAAAGAGACAACCTGCCCCCACCCAAGAAATCAGCAGTTAACGACTCTTTTTGTTAACTCCTGGCATGGGCAGTTAGTGGCAGGGGAGAGAATTTACATAAGAATCCCAAACTACAACACTATGGCTCTGTACTTAATTATTGTAAACATTTATTTTCAGAAATAAAATCAAAGAATCTAAAGAGCTCTTATTTTGTTGCTTCTAACTGACAATTTTGCCTTCAAAGCACAAGGCCATATTTCAGTGTATCAATGACTTGTATGTTAGCACTTGGCAGAACTCAGTGATCTGTTGCAGAAGAGAGACCAGCCTCTCCCAAGAGCACAGCAGGGTGAGCCTAGCAAACTCCCTCACTTGGAGTTTAAAGAAAAAGCAGGTAGAATCACTGTGACATTTCTGCCACAAAGATAAGCTTGAAAGGATATCCAGTTAGGTGTAAAATGCAGGTGTTTAAATCTCTACATAATAAAGACAAGGATCATGTTTCAAGATTGACATTGTCTAGCCCAAAGGTGGATTTCCCTGGGTAGCAAGCCCTTAGCATCTGTCTCTCCCACAACCAACCTCAACAGAGAACAACACTGTGGTCACCAAGCATCACTTCTTTTCTTAATAAATTCAAATCCTAATCTTGTCTTGTCTTTGATCAAAATTAAAAAAAAACAACAAACCAAACAACAAACCAAACCAAATGAAACAAAGCAACCCCCCCTCCAAAAAAGAAACCAAACCAAAACAAAAAACAACCACAACCACACAGTTGTTATTGTTACTTCCATTAAGCTTCATAGTATTGTTCTGTACCCTAATTGCACAGGTTAAAAAAAAATCATGCTGCTAGCAAGCATCTAATTCAGTATGGAACTATATCTCATTAGAACTGCATTTAAAGGTTTTGTGAAGCTATTAGTGAATATTTTTCTGGTGCCAATAAAAATGTCTTTTTCCGTGAAGAAAAAAAAACATGCAAAGTTGTGTAGTTTTAATTATTATCTCCTTATGAATAAGAGCACTAAATGAGGGAAATATAAAACTAAATGCAATAAAAAAAATCATAGTGTTCAGATAATATTGCAGCAGAAATCAAATATTGAGAAGCATGGAATTACACATCAGAAATCTCATATAAATTTAAATGTAAAGTTCTAATGGGAGGCCTTTTAATCTAATGAAAACATATGAATTTTCAATGGGCAATGTCTCTCATTTAAGATATCAACTTTGATAGAGTGATCTCAGAAAGGTTTAGGTCTAATTGTATTTTCAAAAAATAACTGTTGACAGCCAAATGTAATAATCTTCTTGAAGAAAACCAACAGAAAAAAATTAATTAAACCAGAATGCTACAGCAGGGAAAATAAGGCTAATATGCGTCTTGTTTACCAGAGTAGAAAAACATTCATCAAAGTAGCTATTGAAACATCAAACTTGTTTTATCAGTATTGTTTCATCAGTATATTAAACGTTCAAGTGACTACTTCTTGAAATACCCTTTCTTTGAGACTCATCAAGTGTGACTATCTACAATTAATCCAACACTAACTATATACCACTGTAACACCAACCAGTGACTTTCCTCAGACAAACTCCTTTCATTGATAAAAATTCATAATAGTTAATTAATTAATTAGACACTGTTTGGTAAGTGATCTGGCATTATATCTCCTGTTAATAGCAGAGATAAATGAAACAATTTATGCTTGCATAGTTCTATACGTTTGGATCCCAACATTATTTCTTTAGGCTTTCTAGCAAGATTAAAAACTTGTTTCTAGATTGTTACTCTTTTTTAAGCATGTCTTAATAAAATTAATGCAAAAGATGATAATGCCTAGTGATAGTATAATACTAGTCATTATGTTTTTAAATGGGTCCATATTATTTGGTTTGTTTATAATAAATAAAAACTAGGAAAGTGAACAATTCTGTCTTCATACTGTACTGATTATGTGAATGTCTCCCTTTCTTTCAAATAATATGAAATTTTAATTTTCCTTAGATAAAAGGAAATCAGTGTTCCCTTTTAATATTTTCATGTACTAGATGAGCTGAGATTTCAGCACACATTTTTTATACCAAACACACTATTTCCTAACATGATCAAATGTATGTTGCCTACTCCCAATCTGTTATTATTTTTAAAATGTCTATGGAATGTTTGGGTTTAATAACCAAATTTTAAAAAGCCCAGGCATTATCCACTTCTGTTCTCTAAATCATCTTAGAGATAATTTGACTTTTAGACTTCTCATAAAATTAACTATATAAATTTTAAGTATCAAAGAATATTCTAGACTTATTCTGTTTGAATTATACTCCAGGTCATGAAGAAAGTTTTAAAGGATTTAACTCATTGGAAATCATTATGCTTTTCATAGGCAGTCAGAACAAACGTTATTAAAATGAATATCTCAGTAAGATTCAATTATTTATCACAGGTTTTGCTTATAATCATACCTCTTCCCTTTTTTTAACATCCTGACAAAAAACTCTGTGAAATAATATTTAGTCATAAGCTAGTATTATTTGACTTCAAAAAAGGGAAAGATTCTACTTTGCCTCACAGATTTTTTTTTTCTTTGCTTTCTAAAGAGAGATTCAGTTTTTGTGTTGAAAGAGATTTTTCAGAACTATTTTTCCAGAAGGGTATGTAAGTAATTTGAAATGAACTCTTTTTTTCCTACTGCCTATAGCTGGACTTACTGAACCCAGGACTACAAATCAGCATTAACTTCAGAACTACAGGAAAAGTAAAGCCCACAATGTCTGATAATGCTATAATGAAAAAATTTACATATTTAGGTTCCCAAAGACATGTCCAGGCCTAAAGTAACTGTACATACTTTTACAATTATCGCTACTTGATTTTAAAATCAATGTTTATTAACAACAATTAAAATTACTGTATTTTTATAAACAGTGTTCTTAAAGGATTTTAGCTCTTTTAAAACTAAGATATTTTATAATGTTTATTTTCAAGTATGAAAAACACTGCTTAAATATGTGCTATGGACTTCCATTGGATTCAATTACTCTTATATTTTGCCAAATGTCAGGGAGATTTCCTAGACAGTCCTGTTCATCAGCTCATGAAAGTAGCCCATTCTTCTTAGCAGACCACAGCAATCTGAACTCAAAAGTTCCAGTCTCTGCAGCTTGGTGAGAGTTTTAATAGGCTCTGAAAAATATTCAGAAATATATGAAATTGTGTGAACAAAAGTTTGTATAATCATCGTGTCTAGAGATTGAATTCATGGAAGGAAACTGAAGTTTGGGAAAAGTTTCTGTGCTCAGTCTATTCTTTAGCATTCTCCTAATACTGTTTTCATATGTGAATTTTCTTGCTTTACTGCTCTTCTCCCTTCCTTTCAACAAGATTTGTAACCTTAATTTATTAACACACCTGCTAATTGCCTCACTCATGCAAACATCCTTTAGTGAGGTGACATTCTGTCTCTCTAGTTCTTCTGACTCCCCTGACTGCTCCAACTCATCACAGTCTGTCTAAACTTACTGCTTTCTGTGAGGCACAGCATAATTTTCCATCCCATGAAGCAACACTCAAACAACATTTCAAAGGTTTTGCACACACAAAATTTTACATATCCCTGGGTGACAGTTTGTATACTTATTTTCACTGCTCAACATTTGCTGTATTTTCTGTTCTTCAAAAGCAGTTGAGGTGAAACTAACAGTTTATCTTTTTTTAATTTCCATATTCTGCATCGACAGGACCACTCAGAGAGAGGAACAGCGCCCTTTTCCAGAAGAGATGGAGGGTCAGCAGGAGATCTTGAGAGCCACCAATAGGATTAAAGAATAGAATGACCTGGGAGTGGACATGCAGCCAAACTTAGGAGTGCTGGAAATGAAGTAATATTAGGCATTCTGTAAAAGAGAAACTGGACTGAAAATAATTCTTAAGGAAAAAAATCTACCCTGAAAGGATCAGAGTCATGGAGGGGATTTGTTTCCAATTTATATTTTAATTTCTCATCTCTGACAGATCTGACTTTTGCTTTTAGTTACCTCATACTACTCTGTGGCATAGTAAAACCTAGCATTACAGAAATGAAGGTATCATAGTTTCATGAATGCTGCAGGAATAGGGCTGAGGTCATGGCACTTCAAATCTTCAGACACCTTAGACTCCTTACATCAACCACAACTTCACTTGTCCTCTGTTATGTGTATCTCCAGGTTTTTCTAAACATTATTCCATAATATTTTCCCATACAGGTCTTCTCTCAGAAACCTGAGGGACACAGTAGAAATTTGGCACACTGCATATATCCTAAATATTTTATTGAATAAATGTTGTGGAGAGTGATAATATACACAGACACTGATAGCCAGGTGCTATGTAATGTAGATGCCTCTATATTCTAACAGTGCTACTCAAATTAACATGAACTGTGTCTATTCACATCTAGCCCCAGAGCTAAATCTGAGTCCCTGGTCACACATATTTAGCAGAATAGAAGCAGTCATTAAATCTTAGAGATTCAACAGGGGTCTTTTGAAGATTTAGACAACTATAGCTGAGCAGCTCAGTTTTTTTTCTTATGAACAGCTGAGTGAAATTAGTTTGGTTTTAAGTGAGATTTCTGTTGCAAAATTTTGGAAAATCCATTTTTAACATTTAATTCCCAAAAATTTATAAAGTATTTTGCACTTCTTGTGAAATATGAATTTATAAATGGATTTGAAATTTTTCATTTAGGGAAAAATGCATTTTATTTCCTTTACTTCTCTTCACTTTTAATTATTTTTCATTGGAACTTTGTTCTGTTATATGTGTAGAGATGGATAATAAAATAGTGTGTCCTGTAGCATATTATGCTTTTCATATTCTGTGTTTCAGTTTTAAAATATTAGGACAAATTTTTCCTAGAATAAGGGGGAACATCCCCATTTCCAGATGAATGCCCTCTTATCATTATGAGAAACGTATGTATCAAAAGTCCATAGAAATTAATAGAAGTTTTGCAATTTCTGTTGAGATACCTTGAACAAATCAGAGAAGAGAAGAACTTCACAGAAGGAACTTTAACTCTAGGGAGACTTATCTCCCAAGTCTCCTGCTACACTTAATTGAGAGACAGAAGTATCTCTACAGGCAATTCAGAAGAGGATTTCATCATCCTCAGAATAGGGAGACTGAATCTAATTATAGATTCTTCCTTGCCCTGAAAAGGAACCTATCTCTTCCTAATGAACATGTTGAACCAGGGGAGAATATCTAGTGAAGACAATGGGTAGTTTCATGTTTACACCTAAAAGGTCAGACTGTTCCACCATAGCTCAGACACAAGCTAATCTATAGTGTAAACTCAAATATTGTATCTGTAGCAATTGTCTTGAGTTCTTTTTGCATAAAAAATTTTAGAACTTGAAATATTAAATATTGTTATTGTTTGGATCCCAACCAGCAATGAGAAACAAATAAAATAGTATTGATATATAAAAAATGTAGGTTTGTAGTGATATTGTATATGTACACGTGTTAACTTTGAATTTGGGGATAAAAAAATCTTTTTAACAAGTTTTTCTTGTGCTGTGAATAATTTTTTGTGACTTTTCCCTGATCAAAGGAAAGATTTAAAGACTTCAATTTAAAGAGAAATTTTAGCTTCATCGGGGCAGGGTTTACTGGGTATATTCAATAAACAAAAAATGCAAGTAGTTCTGCTTTAGATAATTTCCACTTTTGTTTATTTCATGCTCTACATGTGACTGGGGCAATTAATGAACATTGACAGCACTACAGCAGTAACAACTATACCTCAACAACCTCCATAAAAGAGACTCTAGTGTTGTTTTCTTAAAAGGTGACAAATCCATTTTCTTTTCACTCCAACAGATAAAAAAATTAATGTTCGGTTTGTGGTGCATGTAGTAGGTAGCACCGTGAAAATTCTATCACAATCACGTTCCCACTGTTCTTCACCAAAGATAAAGCAAAAGGCAGTCAATATAGCTGAATCATCAAAGTTAGATATGAAAAAGGTAAAGAAATTGTCTTACCACTCTTTCTATAAGGTGAACCAGCTTTGTTCCAGAGTATAACGTCTCAAGCAATGAGGCAACCACAATTGCTCCTTGAGGTTATCCACAGCTAGATATGAAGCATTCATTCATTTTTAACCCACATTTTCTCTTCATTGAACTGCTGTGATGAGTTGACCTTGGCCAACTGACAGATGCCTACCCAGCAGCTCTCTCATTACTCTTCCTCAACAGGAGAGAGGAGAGAGTAAGATGAACAATCTCATGGGTCTAGATAAAGACAGGGTGTCCTGGTTTTGCTGGTGTATAGTTAATCTCCTGCCTAGTAGCTGGTATAGAACTGTAAGTTGGATTTAGGGTGATAACAATGTTGATAAGACACTGATGGTTTAGTTGTTGCTAAGTAGTGTGTCAAAGATTTTTCAGCTTCTCATGCCCTGCCAGGAGGGACACAAGAACTTAGGAGAGGACACAGCCAAGACAACTGACCCAAATTGGCCAAAGGGATATTTCATTCCATATGGTGTCAAGGCTCAGCATATAAACTGAGGGCAATGCTGGTTGTGGGCTGCTGCTTGGGAACTGCCTGGGCATTGGTCATAAAGTTGCATTGTACATCACTTGTTTTGTGTATTCTAATTCTTTAATGATTATTATCATCATAATTTTCTTCATTTTCTGCTGTCCCATTGAACTGTCTTTATCTCAGCCCACTAATTTTCTCATCTGAGTCTCTCCCCCATCCTGCTGGGGAGAGCAGGGATGTGGAGAGTGGATGGTGCTTATTTGCTTGTTGGTAATAGAAATAAGAGTGAGATGGTGAAAAACAAATATAAAATTTAAAACACCTTGCCTCCATCCCCTTTCTTTCAGATTCCACTTCACTCCTTCACCTCCCACTCCTCTAGCATCTCTACTCCTGGAGCAGCACAGGGACATGGGGAACAGCGATAGTCCTCTCTGCTCCTTCCTCCTTGGGCTCTTTATGGGCTGCAGTTCCATCAGGGTACATCCTCCTGCTCTGCCACGGAGTCCTCCATGCACTGCAAGTGTGTATCTGCTCCCCCATGGACATCTATGATCTGCAGAGGGACAGCCTGCCTTACCATGGTTTTCACCACAGGCTGCAGGGCAATCTGTGCTCCAGCACCTGGAATACCTTCCC
Source organism: Sakesphorus luctuosus (assembly GCA_013396695.1). Classification (NCBI taxonomy): domain Eukaryota; kingdom Metazoa; phylum Chordata; class Aves; order Passeriformes; family Thamnophilidae; genus Sakesphorus; species Sakesphorus luctuosus. The sequence continues at coordinate 133,609 of VWZD01000528.1, read as the reverse complement.
CAACTTCTTTCAGCTTATGAATAGTCTACAGGACAGTTTTCATTTCTCCCTGCCTTTGCAGTATTTTAGCCTTCTTAAATATACTTTCCTTGAGACACCACCCCCTTCACTGTGAGGCCCAGCCATGCCCTGTGGTGGGACAGTTGGAGACATCAGGAACTGGCTAGGTCCAGCACAATGCAGCCCCAGCCACTCCTCACAAAGTCCACCCGTCAGCTCCCACTGCTAGTACCTGGACGCCTGCTCTTAGTAGAATCACATGCTTTGCAAGACTATAGAAACCATTTCCTCTCCTTGATATCAGATCTTGATCCCACTAACACTCATGACAAAAACTTTGCTACCATTTTTATTCATAGCATTTGTGTTTGCTTAGTCAAGACAAACTTGCTCAGTGCTTTTGAAGTTCCCACACAAAGGGAGGACTTAGAAACTTCCTTTCTTATAAACTTCCCTTCTGTTTTTCCAATGCCCTTATTGTATCTACACTTCTAACTGTGACTGAAACAATGGGAATCCTTGAACTGTTCATCCTTAATCTCTTATTTATAATTCCTTGCTCCTCAGTTTACAGCAAATAATTTCTATCAATCTGAGTTTAAGTAAGATTTAATGAAATTTTGGTTCTTATGCTTTATTGAAATCCTATTATACACAATTAACTTCGTATCTTTTGAGTGATTTTGTGAAAAAATACTTTCTTTTCTAGCAAGTACATATTTTGTATTTCAAGGCTGTCCATTATTCTAGACTTCAGTCAGCTTTTTTGATTTTGACATTTCAATCTTTTAGCAAAAGTTTCAAATTGATTCCAGAGTGAAGGGGTAGTTTCATGACAGTAGTGCTGGACACCTTAGAGACCAAAGCAAGAAGCATTTGAGGAAAGGGCTGGTGAGCACAGACAAGTGCAAAAGCATAGATGATAAGAAAAATCATGAAGATCAAAAGGAAGAATAAAATTTTTGAACACTTCCTTGATGGAGCTAAACAGTAGGCCATCAGTTACTTCAGTCAATAAAACAGGTGAAGGTGAAATTCATTTGGAATAGATGAAGGGAAAGGTTGAAGGAGAAAGCTAGATTATTCATGTTTTGCACACAACTAATTTCCCAGGATAATGCAATTCCATCTGTAGGCCGATACAGTAACATAATATAAAATAAAATAAAGAATACACTTTTGCATTATGAAAATACCTAAGGCCTATTAAAGCAAAGCAGATAACAGCAATTCATGAGGCTGTATGTGATAATGTTTAATATCAGAACTGGTTGTTGTATTGTCTTTTGCTTAAAAAATTCAACAATGAATATTTTTATGCGACTTAAAAAAAATGAACAATGGTTACCGTTATAGAAAAATTGATTGAGAACATTACAGCTACGAGTCATTCTTNTAAGAGAACAAGTCATCATATTTTTTGTCCTTTTGATATACAGCAGTAATTAGATAGCCTACATTCATTCTATCTTACAAAGGCTGCATCATGTTTATACTTGTTCCAGGAGCAGTGATCAATTTTTTTTTTACGCATCATTCTGCACCTTTTAGTGCTTTATATGTAAAAATTAGAAAAACTATTTTTTACAAATGAAACCAAGATATGAGTTAAAGGTGAGATGCAGTTTATTTTAAGCAACTAAAATGTTTCTTTTGTGCTGATCTTCCCAAATAACAAGAGTAACAGGAACAATCCTCACTCACATGATTTAACTTTCTTTGCATCTATGCAGTACAGGTTGCTTGGAATCCAGAATACTGTACTAATTGCCTGATGTACCAGCTTTCTTGTACCCTATAGTCTGACAACACTCCTATGAAGGAACCTTTTGGACACAATGAAAGAACTTAGGTAGTAAAGGAATTTTATACTGGTGAAATTTAAGAGAGTCACATAAGTACTTCATGATCTAGAATGCATGTTTTGCTAAATAGGATATATGGTCAAAATTTTATATATTTATGTTATGTACCAAGTTTAAAAATAAATAAGAATACAGCTTTATTAAGTTTAGAAAGTTTCCTGCCTCCCTCATATATTCAGATACTGAGTCATATTTCCTTGTGACTGTAACTAGGTTATCAGATCAATCAGACAGAACTTTTGTGTCTAGTTGCTAATTATTCTTTATTACAGTTCACATTATTTCTAATATATATGAGCAGTTCTCTGGAGTTATAATCACTTTTATTACACTACCATTACCATTTTATATACCCAGTGGCCTTATATAACCACAGGAGAAGAAAAAAAATAAATCATGAGAAATAACTCGACAGTTGCCTTCTTACAGACTGCAGAGATATTTTTCACATCCTTTGGAGAAAAATTTTTTTGTGCTAATAGATGTAAAGCTCAGATGTGCTTACTCACCCTGAATAGAGCCTCTGGCATTTCAATACTACAGCTTAAGGACCCAATTGGTTTAAATTAATGAAAATCTTTGAGCAGTAACAGTTTACAAGTTCTTTACACAAGGTACAGCAATTTGATTTGCAAATAGTTTGGCATTTTGACTCATTACCCTTCCATCACAATGAAATTTACAGCAGGTGACAAAGTTGACTTATATACAAAAAGTATGAGATCTATATAACATACATAGTGCTGTTAATAAAAGGTGTTACATTAAACTGATACTCAGACAATCAGATGAGGATTCTACTGTCTTCTGTATCAAACTCCAGTATACCCATTGCTTTGTACCATAGTTAAAACTATTCAGAAATTATATTCATCTTACAGTCACCACTCAGCAGCATTTTGTGTCATTTGCTTTGCTAAGAGAAACACTTCCAACGAAGATGGACCAAGTTCACAAATCAGAGAGCAATCACAAGTGTTGACATGGCACAGGGATAAAGTAACCTAAAACTGCATGAAAAGGTAATCCAGTA
>VWZD01000528.1:119710-130675 GCA_013396695.1 Sakesphorus luctuosus | reverse complement strand
TATATTTTAGGCACCTAAAGGATGTGACAAACACTGGAACATAAACTCTCCTTATATGCTTATAAACTATCTTTTAATGCCTTTTTTTAGTTTGGTTTGGGGATTTTTAAAAAACCATCATAAAGTAATTCTTAACCTTTCATCTGGTAAGATTAACAATCTTCATATGAGGATTTTTTACTTATTAGTGGCCTTCAACTGTGTTTATTCACTCCTGTGATACTTCTTTGAATCCCTCTCATTTATCTTTGTGGCTTTTTTGAGAGGACATTTCAGGATTGGCTTACATAACAATAAGACATTACAGAGATATTTTAACAGTGGTAGTCCAAGGCTTCTGCTTTGCATCCCAAAGAATGAAATATCCTAGATTACAGAAGATCACCTCATTTTTAATTCTTCCTCTATTTTATAAGTAGTTAGGGAGTCAGCCATCCAATTTACAGTGGGATTTGACAATCTGCTATTTGTAAATTTGCTCCCTCTGCATAGCTGCTGAACAGCATATATTTGTAGATGCTATTCTTTCCCAAGTTTATTAATATAAACACTGGTTATAATACTTTTTTTTCCTAAAGTTGTCTCTAACTCGAGAACAGGTAGAACTGTTCTTTCGTGGGTTTTAAGAAAAAGTGCCCATCCCCTTACTATTTTCCCTAAATGCTATTTTCTAAAAGATGAGTTGATTTTAAACATTTTTTAAAATGTTGATTTTAACATTCCAGTCACGTGAATCATCTCCTCAGGTTTCTGATATACCAATGAGGTTGTGTTTATGCTCATAAATAAGCAATTCCAATTATGCTTGTTTATTACTCAAGCTCCTATCATTGGTATATAGGCAATTAAAGATTAAAGAATTTCTTCTCTCTTCATCTTTTGGTGTCTTGATTAATTTTGTTCTCAGCATCACAATTCTGTGCTGAAAGTTTATGTGTTTCCTCTTTTCACCCTTCTCTTTTATTTGATGCTATCCTAACCCCTGCAGTATACTTCTTTGGTATTTGTCTCAGTGATGTTTTCTAAGGAACTTTAGAAGGTTTTAAGGACTTCCTAATGCATACATTGAAATTAATTTTCAGAGCATATTGACATTTTATTAGCAGAGTAACATTTTAAAAGAAATCTGTAGTTGGTTTGCAGCCAACTATACCATGCCTCTGTCTTTACCTTTTAAGGAAGCAAATAATCTACTTCAGTATTCCTCATATTGTTTCACATTTCCTACTTTTAGGATAAATTCTAGTACTGCAAAATACTTGCTACTATCTAGCGATCCACTTGAAGATGTGTTATATATACTAACTTCTAACAAAGGTGCTACTGGACCATGCTACAATAGACTGAATCAGATGTCACTTCATATCTGTAAAGCTCATGCTCAAATTCCTATCACAGCAAAGCAAAATAAATTGTCACATGGTAGTATGATTTTCTTTTGCTAAGCTGTCAGGCTAAAAAAGTTGCACAATTCACAAAAATAATTATGTTCACAGACAGTATTTTTTAAGCATGTCATTTATTAAGAAAGTTTTATAAATAATTCAAATAGGGGCTTTAATGAGTGTTTAAATGAGCAAAAAGATAGCTCTGCTTAAATAACAATGTGATTTTACTAGTAGTTGTTTTACCACTGTAAAAATTACTGAAATAGAAAACTTTCTAAAAGAACTAATCACACTTGAACAAATGAACACACCACTATATTTTTCTGCAGGTAAACTTGATTGCTTTAGTTATGCAAACAGAGTTTACAACATGTCTCTTGGGAATACACAAGGATCTTAATAAATCTCAGTTATGTCTTCCACAGGTAGCAGATATTCTTAAGACTGGCATGTATGTCCTTGTTCAGCTTCCATAAAAGTCAACAAAATTTCTTGTATTGCTAATGTTTGGAGAAGAAAAAGCTCCCTACCAATGACACTCTTGCAGATGTATTACAAGATGTTGTCATTAACATTTTTCAGCTATCATAACCACAGGGTATAACCAGCGAAAGTTTTTGCCCCTGACTTCACACATTATCTCCGTCTTAAAAAGGTGTGATTTGGTTGCTGAAATAAACTTAAACAATATTGCTTTTGGCATGCTTTCATATTGTACAAGATCATCTGTCTCTCCATGAGAAGGGCACTGAACCCCACTGTGTCAGGTCTATCAGTCTCCCATGAGATACAGAAAACCTAAAATAGTGCTCAATGCCTGTGTTTAGACCACTGAATTTTACCCAAAGCATTTTTTAACTTGGGAGTGATATATAAGTGGTGGGGAAGATGAAAAACAATTCAATTTTACATACATATTTTCTTTTTTAACATGACAAATATTTTATGATTCTATGAACTCGTCATTCAACCTTGCCTTCTTTTACCTAGCAATGCCTTAGATAAACAAAGTGGAAATTGAAGATCTAAAGAAGGAGATCCTAGCAGGTCTCAATTTTATTTTCCTAGCTTTGATTAGTCAAAAAAATATTTAATTTTGTTTCTGCCTGCCTGTGAATTGTCATACTCTGTTTTCATGCCTTCTCTTAGACTTTGATTTGAGTGGAGTCCAGAGAACTATTAAACTGACCAAATGGAGGTGACTACTTTAGCATGAGAAGACTTGTTCTCCACTGACTGTACTGATCAATTTCCATGAGACAAAAGCACTCAGCTAACAGGCAGGCAGTGGACTATTAACCACAGTATGGAACAGAATCCTTGTTTCAACTGCCAACATATAGGTATTTGACACCAGTGAAACAAAAAGAATATCTGAGGAATTCATACAAAGACAGCAAACATAACACACAAAGCCTGCACCTTCTGAAGGTCATGTAGGGCACACTATAAGGTGTCTCAGCTGGCCCTAGATGGCTCAGTTTAGGCAACTGAATTGAGTTTATATGGCCTATCTGCAAAGCTCAGATTAAGAATGTTACCACATCTTTATAGGCAGAGCAGAAAACAGGCTAGTTTAGATTTTAGTTCCATAATTATTACTGTTGATGCTCCAGAAAATTATCTACCTTTTGTCAATCCAGTTAGCTCTCAATATATTATAGAAGTATAAAACTGACAAACTATTCAGAGGAGTTTACAGAGAAATTCTGAATACAGTATAAAGCCTGTTATGGATTTAGTGAGGTTTACATTTACAGGGAAGTGGATTTTCAAAACACAACAGAATTTCTCCTTCATCAGCAAAAATATATTCTTCTGAATTTTTAAGATGTTTGCATTTGCAAAGATTCATTTGGAGCAAGTGTTGGTTATTAATAAGAGAATGGTAATCTCACTAAATGAGTGAACTCACAAGCATCTCAGAATGTATTATTTTCATGATACACAAAAGTTCAAACTAAAAGGAACTAGAAAGAAACAGAGTGAGAAACTACAAACAAATAAACAACTGCTTCTATTTCAGATAGATCTAAATTTTTTCCATCACCATGTCCTGTAATATTACAACAATGGTGGTGAGCAGAACATATGTGCTGCACAGGGGTTTGAGAGATTAGTCTTCTTAATCCAACCTATAATGGTGGAAATCAGTTTTCTATGTTGCAGAAAAAAGTCACACTCATTCTACATGGGATTGTAAGCTCCTAGGGAAAATCCTAATATCTTTCAAGGTACTTTTAAAGAACAAAGAAGAGATGTCATCAAAAATTTTGAATTATCTATTCTTTGTCTCATATTGTTTCATAAGAAAGTGTTACAGAGAAAGAAGAAAGTCACTTTGCAGTCCTCCTGGGATAGAGCAATCATGTATGAATCCATAATGTCTTCTCATCCATGCATCACTGAGGAAAGAAACAATCAAAGTAAACTTTCTCTTCCAGCCCTTCAGTGTGCTTGCTTTCTCTTTTTGATGATTACATACTCTCTTCAGTGTTGAAATAATATTAAAACATATAATAAAAACTTTAACTATTTGATTTAAACCCTGTCTTTTGCCTTGAAAAACATCTACAAAAATGGTCATCCACCTCACAAAATAAACTCCGAGCAAACAAACAAAATCAGCAACAGCTACCATGAATTAAGAGGGTTTTATACTTCCTTCAGCATAAAACAGGGAAAAATAAATCCCATCAGTAAGTAAATGAAGTGGATCTCAGTGTAACCAATCTATGAGCTGAAAATTAGTTTAATTCCCATGGTAGGAAATTTAAGAGATTCATAGATTAGAGGGAGAGAAGGGACTGTTGTGATCAAATTTATAAACTTATGCAGAGATTTTCAAAGGCACAGAAGACATTTGGGTACCTAATTCCCACTGACTTACAAAAAGTTGGATTTTAATTGTGACTTCATTACAAAACTTCCCTTTTGAAGAACAGTAATTTGACCAACACCCTGAATCCTAAATCATAATGCATAATAGGCAATGTCACCTGGTGAAGATTCAATTATCAGTGTCTCAACATAGTTAAAACGCAAACAAATTGTAGCTCCCTCAATGCCCGCTATTTTTTCTTTGACATTACCTGCAGAGGAGCCAAAAGAAATTTGATACTAGACCTGTTCACAGACCGGTGCAGCCATGGTGCTGGTGAAAGTACCTTTAGACTCAAACAGGAAACACTACCTATAGACTATTTCTATCTGAAATAAGCAGAAGCATGGGCAAAATCTTACACCTTGAAGGAAAACACATTTCTTCTTTCATTTTACAAAAATATTCCTTCTCTATGTGAAATATCCAGATGACATTACCGCATTATGGTAAATTACAGGTTTTCAAGCTTACTCGAGCAGAGTCAAGATTCAAATTAGGAGTTAAATGTATTCCTGTTACCAAAAAGGACTCTCCTTGAGCAGCAAAAAGCACATTCATCAAAAAACTAGAGGAAATTTGTTAATCTCTTAGAAAAGACTTTCCTCCATATTCTCAGTGATCTACTTCCTGTATTTAAATATGGTTTATTTTAGTTTTAAAAATAGCATTTAAAAAGAGGAACAGAGGAAGTGTTATGCTGAATAAGACAGTGATACATCTATTCCTGGTATCCGGTCGACAACAGTGGTTATTAACATGAACTCCTATTTTGTTAGATATATCTGATGTCTTCTAATGACAGTTTTAAAATTCTGTTTGTATTTCTCTTCCAATGTTCTTTTGTTTACTTATTTATTTATTTATTTAACCATAACTGGCTATGCTTTCAGAAGTGTTGCCAGAAGCACAACAGTATACCTTTTTTATTCTAACTTGGTTGGCTCTGAAGCACCAACAGTTGATGCTTTTCTCCAGCAGTTACATTTTGAAAATTGCTGTTGGTCTCATGCATCCTCTCTAGTTTCAGAGACAAAGAAAATTTAAAACTGGGAATACAAGTGGAACTGAAGTTTTCTTGACAGGGAAGAAATACTTTTTAATGGATCCACTGCTGCAGCTTCCTTCCCAAGGTGACTGACATGGAAGCTTTGACTGACAATATGCTGACCTCACAAGAACAAAAGAAAAGAAATCTTAGGAATGTGTTTGCTATGGAAATATCTGCAGTATTGGTACAATCTCAAAAGCTAAATAGATCATGAGAATATTTTAGCTCTGAAATTATAATTTTGACTAATTCTGACCAACAGCTACTTAATCTACTAAATAGAAATAAAGACAAATTGATCTGACTGATTCTTTTTGGTGGAAGAAGTAACATCACCTTGTCTAAGACAGGTTTTCCAGTGAAGTATCCTAGCCAGAAAAGTAGGTGTCACTGGCTTCAAAAAAAAAAAAAATCAACAAATTTTGAAAGTTCAGACATATGCAAAATAACAGCCTTGAAATGGCAATTAAATTATTGAAAAGAGGTAGTACTCTTTTTATCTGCTCCAAAAAACTGCTCCACCTTGTCTTTCTCTGCTACTGATAGCTGTAACAAAGATTAGGAAAGCATACCACAAAACAGAAAAAAGGCCCTCATTTCACAGACTAAGTTCTACATTCGCCGTAAATTTAAAATCAGTTTTCCACCCAACCTACCTTTAAATACTAGTGACCAGAGTTCAATAAAAAGTTATTCTGGAATCTTGTAGGGAGGAATGATTTCTTATGTTCATTTCAGTTAAGAACTTACTTTCATTTCATAGGGATATTTCATATCACTAATGTGCTGGTTTAAAGGTAAACTGGCAAGAGAAATAAACCCAACACAAAAGAGATAATAAGTCAGAGTTACAATTTATAACAATATTACAATAAAAGCAATGGCACAAAGACAAAAATCAGTTTTAACCCACAAAACCCCAGAAGTATAACCCAGCACCCTGGGGCACAAGCACAAAGGGGTTTGTTAGCCCCTGTGCTGAACCCTGCGTGGTTCCCCCAAGTCCAAAGTAAAAGCCCAAAGTGGAAAACCTGTTGGTGCAGCTGACAGTTGCAGTCTGGTGGAGAGTGATGGTCTCCTCCTGTCGATGTTCTGGTCACCCTTTGGATCCAACAAGGGGCCCCTGAGGTCTTCTTACCCCAAGATATATATCCCCAGGTCCAGGTGGGAGCACCCAGCCCCTCCCCCAGGGCGGGGAGTCACACAATGGGTGATTAACTCTGTGAGTCATGGGATATTTTGGAACTGTTGATGGCCCATTAGCAGACACGCCCCCTCAGGCTGGGTGTGAAGGTGCTAACAACTTCCTGGAGGGGAGTTATCACAGCTTTTATCTTACAGGTGTCTTTCACACCCAGCTCACAACCTGAGGGGTCAGGTGTGCCCTGGGCAGCTGCTGCAAAGGGTTCATTTTTCTTGGGAAATGAATAGAGGGGTGTAGAATACACAGCTTTGATCACCCCCACACGTGATAAACTGGTCCCACCTGCTGAACTAGGAAACGAATACCTCTTTAGACCATTTCATTTGAATTTCCCACCATCAAATATTAATACATGCATTCTGTTACACACACCACATAATATCACCAGGCTGAATATCCACCAGACTGCTGGATTCTATTGTATTGAATTCAAAACCTTTTAGATCTTCTCTTTTCTTTTTTTTCTTTTTTTTTTTAATTTTCTCTCATGCTTCAACATATCTCTCTCTCCATTCTTCTTTACATAAGTGGGATATAAACTCCCAGATGCCCCGTCTCTCCTTTTTTCCCATCTCTCTTTACCTCCAGACAGTGTTGACTTTCTGTGGATGCTCATGTAGCTTAAGCATCCTTTTTCCTCAAGATCATCATACCTGCAGTAATAAAACTGTAGAGGTCAATCTGCACTTTGGGTAGTACATGGAAGACACAAGTATAAAGAAAATTTTAAACTCTCTCCCAGTCTCCATTTACTTATTGCTCTTGGTCCTTCAAGTGTCCTGTTACTTGAAGTCCTCCAATTTGCCTCTATTGGAACAAATTCAGTCTAGCTCTGTTCTCTCTCATCGTCAAAATGTTTGCATACACCATGGTTCGTCCAAGGCACCCACAATTCCACCAAGTTTATGCCAGACATAGAAAGACTCAACTCAGAATTCACTCATTTACAGCAACAATAACATTTCCATGTTTAAACAATCATCAAGCATCACACATCATATGGCTGATGTGGAAGGAGTCAGCTACCTTCTAAGAGCAGGGATCTCTCTTCTTTGCTCCCCCCTCTTTCACTCTTAATTTACTATTTCTCTTCTATGGATCCAAAAACTTGGGAATTTTTCTTGGGCTGCAGTATCTGCTTGTTTGCACACCTTGATTAAAAAGCTACTGTGCTATCAGTGTGTTTGTTTCATTACTTTATATTGATACTGAAACTTGATTGTTAGGCCTCGTTTAGGCTCACCATGTAAGCAGTTCTATCCTGATCATCTGACTGGTTTTCTTGAGAATCTTATTTTTCATTGCTTGCTTCCTGTGGATGTAGAAGCCAATCTACCTCAAGGATAACTGCTGTGCTTCCTCAGCAAGATAATATTGCCTTTGGAATTAAATTCTAGAAAAGACAAGAATAGTCTCAGATTCTAAAAAACGTTAGTTTCAGAAGCAAACACCACTTTTTTTTTTTTTACTTTAATTTTAAGGGCAGAAATTCAGCATTTCTGGAAAACAGACACATAATGAATACTATTTATGAAATTCTTTCCTAGCAAGCTGGGAGAAAAAACTGTATCGACAGCCAATGTTGCAGGAGACTTTTTTTTAATCTTGAGAGGTGATGAAACATCACAGTAACAGCAATGAGCTAGAAAAATTGTGGTAAAAGAAAAACAATTAGAGACATGTACATTAAAATACATTATATTTCTCTTATTTTCATTTTGTGTGAGTGCAGAATGCACAGGCTTCAGTGGGAAAACAGCTGCAGCTCATTACAAACAAAACATCAGGAATAGCTTATTCTTAACCTTTTAGTAAGAACTTCATATATAATTAGTGTATCTGAAAAGTATAATTCTTGAGATTAATTCACCATAATGAAATCTTCTTTCATATACTTCCACTTTTCTTTTTTCCACCTATAATCCTACTTTCTAGTGTCAAAACAAGAAGAGAAGAAGCACCAAAACAAAAATTAGACAGGTTTTAGGCACTTAATGTTCCTTTCGAAATACATTGCTTTTACATTATGATTATACTGTGATAAAACTTGGTAGTTTGTAAACTTTGAAGTACTGAAAGATATCTATGTGGTTGGAAAGAAATGGGGATTTTAGGCATTTGAGTGAAAATTATTTTGCCAAATATAATGTGGAAAGCATTAAGTTAATTTCTAAGCTATCTTTCGTATAAGCATGTTCCTTCATAAATAAATAAACAAACAAAACTTAAATTTTTCATCTTATATTTCATCTGATATCTTCAGCTTCTTACCAGGGAATAGGAAGAGAAAATATCAATTTTACAAGTGCAATGAGTGATATTTCAGTGTTTTGGATACCTCAGGAAACTAAATGTTTATCTGTAACTAGTCAGAAATTATAAAATCAGTAGACTCAGTCTTCTAATTTCACACATTTCTTTTATTTCACAACAAGTCCTTTGAAAAATGCAATTCTGTCAATTTTTTTAATGCATTTTCACATTGGTCACATCTTAACTACTGTGTATGACAGAACCGCATCCAACAGGCACAACCTGTAGAAAAGACTTTTAACTTTCTAACAACATCTCTGAAGCAGATTTTACAAAGCAGGGTTAGTGTCATGCCAAGGAAAATTACCCCGTGTTTTGAATTAGAACATTTCTGTTAGTGTTTATTCACAAGTAAGTAAGGTTTATGGCAGCTTTCAAATTCTGTTCTATAGTGTATTGGTAGAATGCCTATTATTGGTGTAAGGGAGAAAGTTAAAAAAGGAAAATTGCAGGAAAGGTAAAATTGGGAATGGAAAATCACTCCTGATTGTGGAGGTGCAGAAAGAAGCTGTAGTTTTCCAAATAAGATGAAGTGATTTGACTGATCTCTTTAACTTTGATATATAACAGTCTCAGTTTTATTTAGGATCTCCTAGGTAAGCAGACAGAGAACTATGTCTCCCTTTTATGAAAGTATAAAGATCTTTTTCTTTCATACAGAAAGGTTTCTTTTCCCCTCCCAGATGATTAAGAGTATATACAAAGATACCAGTCTCCTGTGAAGTCTCCTAAATTGTTCATCCTTAAGCATTCACAAGGATGTGATAACCTAATATTTTTAATGCAAAAATATGCAGAAAATGCACTTAGACATACCACAGGGACACTGAATACAGCAAAAAGAAATTGGAAAGACACATCTGTGTTTTGTTTTTCTCTCACTTAAGCCACCATTGGAAATCGTGGCTTGGATATTATACACACGACATTTTGAATACCTTATAACTTGTTAGTGAAATGTCTTAAACATTTTCTTCTGCATGCAGTCTGACAGTATGCAGGCCATCTTGAAAGTATACTTTAAATAATATCTTTCATTCATTGGTCTATATTTTATTATTAATGTCTTTCAGAGCATGGGTTTTGAACACAACTTTCACTACTTTTTCTCAGACAGAACTACTATTCCTGAAGTTGTCAGCTCCAGCTGTGCCACAGAAGTCTAAAAATAAATGGATATACTGCAACCTGGTGAGACTGTTATACTCCTGCGGTGCTCATTCTTGCTCCTTGGTGAGATGCACTAGTTCACTGGGTCTAGACTGAATAAGTTCTGTCCTGCTCTCATGTAGTTGTAGAGAAAGGTTTTGAAGTAGTAGCCTATTTCTTGGGAATGGGAAGAAAACTTGTCTGTTCTTGTTAACCACGAAAAAACCCCATTGAAGAGCCTTTCTAGTCTGCAGTATTTCCGTCATCACATGGCACCAGCACATGATATTCCTACAAACACCTAGGTTTTGAAGGAATATGTAATCAATTCATCCCTAGAAATCAGTGGAAGAGAAATTTATCAGTGGAAAACACCAAAACACTTTTTTTTTCCCCTTAATACCCATTATTGTGCATCTTGTACTCATGACGCATAGCCAGGCTCTAAATACAACCACTGATGTGTGCTGGGTTAAGAACTGGATGGATGGCCGGGCCCAGAGAGTGCTGGTGAATGGGGCTGTGTCCAGCTGGCAGCCGGTCACTAGTGGTGTTCCCCAGGGATCAGTTTTGGGCCCAGCTCTGTTTAACGTCTTTATTGATTATTTAGATGAGGGGATTGAGTCCATCATTAGCAAGTTTGCAGATGACACCAAGCTGGGAGGGAGTGTCGACCTACTGGAAGGCAGGAGGGCTCTGCAGAGGGACCTTGATAGGCTGAAGAGATGGGCTCATTCCAATGGGATGAATTTCAATAAGGCTAAGTGCCGGGTCCTGCACTTTGGCCACAACAACCCCATGCAGTGCTACAGGCTGGGCACAGAGAAAGGGCAGAAAGGGATCTGGAGGCTTGGATTGACAGGAGACTGAACATGAGCAAGCAATGTGCCCAGGTGGCCAAGAAGGCCAATGGGATCCTGTCCTGTATCAAAAATAGCATGGCTAGCAGGACCAGGGCAGTGATCCTTCCCCTGTACTC
>VWZD01000528.1:79492-119666 GCA_013396695.1 Sakesphorus luctuosus | reverse complement strand
TTGGTGAGGTCACACCTTGAGTATTGTGTTCAGTTCTGGGCCCTTCAGTTCAGGAAAGATATTGAGATGCTGGAGCGGGTCCAGAGAAGAGCAACAAGGCTGGTGAAAGGACTTGAGCACAAGTCCTGTGAGGAAAGGCTGAGGGATCTGGGGTTGTTTAGCCTGGAGAAGAGGAGGCTCAGGGGAGACCTTATCACTCTCTACAACTGCCTGAAAAGAGGTTGTAGCCAGGTCTCTTCTCTCAGGCCAACAACAGTAGGACAAGAGAGCATGGACTTAAGCTCTGCCAGAGGAGGTTTAGGTTGGATATCAGGAAGAAGTTCTTTACAGATAGAGTGGTCAGGCATTGGAATGGCCTGACCAGGGAGGGGGTGGATTCTGCGACCCTGGAGGTTTTTAAGGTGAGACAGGACGTGGCACTAAGTGCCATGATCTAGTAATCAAAGTGGGGTTGGATTAAGGGTTGGACTTGATGATCTCAGGGGTCTCTTCCAAACCAGCTGATTCTATGGTTCTATGAATTGCATAGCTTTCCTTCTACCTAGCATCCTTCTGTAGGCAGTTTTGCCATTTTCTCCAAACAATGTGGCACCTCAGTGTGGGTTTTCCCTATCAGAGGAAAGCAGTAACACATTGAAATAAAATCAAAGCCACAGCCTTAAAATAAAAAAAAGTTATTTTCAGAAATGTAAAGAGAGTACATGTCCCAGTAGTTTCAAAATAAAAGTGGAGAGGGTCTTAAATAATTTCAACAAAAGCCAGCACAGTTAAAAGTAAGCACTAACTCCATTCTCTGGAAGAGACAGACAGAGAAAGCAGATAGCACTAGTTGCCTTTATAAAAATAAATGTAAGTCACTTGAAATAACCATCAGTAACAACAGTAAAAAAAAAAAATCCAAGTTACACAAAAACTAACAACATCAGTGCTAAAATTCAAAAGTTATTTCAGGCTTTTAAAATGTTGTAATAGAAGGTAAAACATTTCATACACTGTCAGCTCAGTTATTTGGCTTCAGCTTAATCTACTGCAAAGCAAGAGGTCAGAGTTAAAGAATAGCCAGAAGCCTCCTGCCTTTGGGACCAGCAGAGATGAGAAGGATCTGCCCTTCTGGGCTCAGGGGATGGAGGAGGTGCAGCTCACTTCTCTCTGGAGCACTCCCCAAGTAGATGTCTAGCTCCAGCAATGACAATAGTAATTATAATCTCAAAGATGGCAGAATGGCTGAAACAGCATGGGGCAGCGTTAAAAAGGAAGAATCCTCAGGAGCTATTGAATACCTTTTGGAAGGCTGAGTGTGTTTGCTTTAGAATTTTCCCTGAACGGTGAATAGAGGGATTTAAGACAGCAGGTATAAAAACATGCGTTGTTGGGATCTAAGACAGTGGAAAGCACAAACCGTGAATCATCATTAGTCATTATAAGGAAATAAAGGGATATGTTCTGAATTCAGATGAAGCCCTTGACAGAGACAGTGACAGCTACTGAAAAGACAGCAGAGCTCTCAAGCCTCCCTTATAATGATGGCACTACAATTGGATTTTACATGAAGTGTAGTCTGCTTGCTCCTTAGTTGTCATTTCTGAATCAGCTAGGGTCTGACACATTGCTGCTCCAACAAATAACTTATCATTGAGCTTACAAAAGGTTAAAGTTCTTTTTATTTATAGATCTGAAAAGCAGAACAGCACTAAGAGGCAGTACTCGCTACTCTCATTCATTTCTTGAAATTGTGCCCCTAAAAGTTGATCTGTGAAACAGGCATTTAGCCAAGGATGTTGTAAGTACTCAGCCATTGTTGTGACTCTGCAAAGGTGTGCTGAACACATTCTCAGTTGCTCTGCTCCATGGAGAGCAGAGAGAGGTATCATCCCCTCTAGCTCAGAAGCAATCCTGTATCTCTACAAAAGCAGGAACAGCTTGCCTACAGGAGGCAAAAATGAAACGAACAAAACAAACCAAACAAAGAAAAACAACACACACACACACACAAACAAAAACCTTACCTGAACCTCAGCAAAAAAACAAGGTAACTATATAACAAGCATATTCTGAAGATGGTTTTTATAGAGAGTTGGTGCAGTTTATCAGAAAACATTTCATACTGTTCCCTGCTAGAGAGTGCATTGACCCTTACCCCAGGTTTCATAGGTAAATGAGACTCTAGGAAATTAGCTCCAAAATCTCATCTATTTCCTAGTGTAGGGATCACAAATCTTTTCAGGTTGGTCTTGCTGCTCCCCATCTCCATCCCCTGTGCCATCTTTTCTCCTCACTAATTTCTTCTCTCCCCTAACTTCTGTCTTCATACAGGGATGAGTGATGACTTGCTGTCCTCCTCTGGGATCCAGCTCAGTTTCTGACCCTCTCAAGTCTCTTCAGAACTCACAGCATCTTCTGTCTTTTTCCACAGGCAAATAATAAAAGAACAAACAATAATGAAGTTTTTAGCACTCCCAAGACAGTGACAAGTACTTACATGTCATGTCAAGAAACTTCAATGTGGAGGCTGCACAAAAATTTTGTAGGTAGTAATCTCTTTTAATTGGATCATGACATAAGACCAGAAGAAATCATTGCATTATTTTCTCTGACATCTCATATATCACAAAACATTATCACTTAGACCATTATACTTCATCCTATTTATGCCTTTACAAAACTCAGTAATTTACATTTGACTAAAACAAATATTTTTGAAAGGTATCTGGAGAAATATAGATATGTAGAATTTCTCAATTTTTTAGTAGTTTATTCCACCAGTTAATCACTCATTAAAATCACTGCTAAACCTAAAAATTTATTTGCTGGTTGTTTTTTGTCTAACTGTAGCATCTTGCTATTGGTTCTTGTGAGGATCACAGTTATTTTATTTTTTTTTTCTTTTTTCCATAAGATTAAAAAGCCTTTGAGTACACAGGGTATTCTCACTAAACAATATTTAAACACTGTAATCAAACTGTCCTTATATCTCCCTTTTGATAGATAAAATTGTCAGATTATATTATTGGAGTACAACTCTCCACAGTCCTTAAATCATTCTCATAGCTTCTTTCTGCTCTACTCCAATTTTTTAACATCTTCTTCAAAATACAATAAAGCCAAACTGAATCCTGCTCCAGTATCAGACTCCTCATTACAATATTCAGGAACAGTATAAAGACTGTAGGAGAAAAAGACAGACATTGAGGAATTATAGGTAAAGACTTCACAGAACATAAGGAGTCAATGTAATTTTACTGTTAAAGTGTAGGATAGGACTACAAATGTCTGGAGTTTAGTTCCCATCATATTGCAGACTGTTATGTAAATTTGAGTAACTATTTTCCAAATTTTCTGGTTTTGTTTGACCAGATATAATAACTGCAAATAGGACATTCTCAAGGATGCTGCAACATTTAATTATTTGTAGGTTCTAGGTGCTTTGGAATCCTCATCTGGAAATCATCATTACAATTAACATTCACCTACACCACCACATTTTTCTTAACGTGACATCAATTCAAGCATTCTAGAAATCACTAGTAAAATCTTTTTAAAGTACTTCTTTGTAATATAAAAGAATAATCCATAACGTTGAAGACAGATAGCACATTTTTTCTGATTTCTTGCCTAAAAATTAAAGGTTTGAAAGATAGAAACAATTCTTAAGAAAAGACTCCATCTTCCACTTTAACAACAAAGCCCAATTTGCTTATGCATCTCTACTCATTCAGTATAATTTTTCTACAAAGACAAATAGAAATACATATTTATGTACTAAGTTTAATTCTAAGGTTGATATTTTTCCTCGACTGGCATATTGATTTCACACTGTCAAACAAACTGCAAAATACATTATAACAAAACAATTAAAACTGCTGATAATTATTACAATTAACTCACTGCTTCATACTAATGGAATGTTCAAGCATCCGAGAATTCCTGATTATCAGAAACTAATGGATGTTCGGAAGAGGATGTCATTTTCTGTAGTAATTTGTTCTTGGCCAATTTAATGTTGCCTCAAAACAGTTTTCCATTCCCAAATGTCTCATTTGTGGCTTTGCATAGGAAAGGATCATGACTGCATTGTTTCAGTGCTCATTTTGTCTTCAGAAGTTTGAGGTCTGTTCACTTTGCTGTTATGCTAGGAGCATATAATCCAAAATAAAAGAATTACAGAATCACTTTATACATTCATTTGTTAAACGGAACTGGAGGATTCTCATTTAAAGCAGTTTCAAATGTGAAGTAATTCTACTGAAGTGTAGAAGTTTGGGCTGGAAAGGAGAACATTGGTCCACTTTATCTAGCTGTATTTCTCTGTCACAAGTGCTTCTGTGGCTCTGTGAAACCTCCTTATTATATAGCTCTTGAACCCTGCTGGGGTGCTGTAACACTTGTGATGCTGTCCCAGTGTCTGACCATGATGCTTTTCTATCAAGTTTGCAAGAGCAAGCTCCCAAGGGGAGTTTTCCTATTCAAATCTGACCAGTGCCTGCAGTAGCCCTTTGACAGAAAGGGCAAGCTGGGAACAGCAAATGACAATCCCTTCAAGCTTACTTTTGTCCACATGCATTTCTTGTACTTACTTGCCAGATGCACATCCATTAAATGTTGCCCTGAAGTAGAATCTTTTGTGCAGGGAATTATACAGCTGATTTGGCAACCCCCTTATTGTGCCAGTGTTAAAACTCATGATACAATAATTTGTTTGATGAAATACTGTTATGTACTTTTCAATAGGCAGCAGTGTGATCAAGGGTGGCATCAATTCTATAGGACACCTGTTTTACAAACGGAACTTCTCCAGTGACTCACATCTTGGGAAAACACATTTCTCAAAAGCTCAAAAGCAGCGTCTGCAAAAGCATGAGACAATTAAATTCCTTTTGGAGATTTGTATTTCCAGTATCTTCATTTTGTTATTCAGAGAAATAAAGTAATTAACAGGGACAAGCAAGTACTCTTAATCATTTCTTCAACATCACCCACATGATTTTGTGTATTGAACTTACAGAAGAATGCCTTGTAAGAATCTTACTGTCTTTTAAAATAAAAAATATAAATCAAATAAACAAACCATTACAGTCTTATGAACTTTCCCATAGAAAACAAAAGAAAATGAGTGAAAAGAAAAATTTTATATTCCTTCATCAGAAGTGTTTAAGATATGATACAGTCTGAAGAGTAACAGTCTCTCTTTGAATTTTTAAATAAAATTCTCAATAAACTGGGACAGAATTTCCAAGGATTACTCTAAGACCTTTAATCTTTTTTTAAAGCAGGAAATATATTAGTGTTTTGCTGATTTTTAAAGCAGGAAATACTGCAGTGCTTTGCTGAATCAGGGCTAAAAGAGCAATCCAGTCACACTCTGGGAGAAAAATACCACAGTGTGTAAAATATCCATAATGTGATTAAGAAGAAAAAGGTCATTTTGAAGCTTAAAAATATTTAAGAGTTGAAACTTAAAAATGTTTCCACACCTAGGGTAAGCAATATATACCTTCACTAATATGTTCACCAAGTAACCCAGCTTAGCTAATTACACAGCTTGAACAAACAGCTTTATGTCACTGTGGATAGAGGTAAGGAGCAGGTAAGTCCTTTCTGGATTTAAATGGCGCAACAATAGTTCTTATTAAGCACCATAACGGAGACTGGAGGCAGGAGTCCTCATCATGCCACATTTCTTTTACACATACCTGAAGAAGGAACCAAGTATCTCAGCAACTCTGCAGTAAGCATTCTATGGAAGAATAGTGCAGAGCATGGAAAGATTTGGAAGCAACTGTGCAAATAAATTGCCTGTTGTTGTAGCCTGACTATGCCCATTGTAAAAGGACTTTCTTTGTAAATAAGCAGGATGGAAAAAATTAGATACCTGTCTATCAAGAACTTCTCCTTCTAATAGGAAAACCCCATATCATCCCAAACATGGGTTTTTCCACAACACGTTGGAATCACATAACAACATATTAGTGCCAAGAGTCATGAACACCGAGTTAGTGTGACAAATATGTGTCCCTACATCTGCTATATTTACTTAGAGTCCAGTGTGCCAAATGAAATCACCACCTTTTAGTGACAGTCTCTGTGGTTATATATTAGTTTGATATTTAGCCAATAGACATGATTTTGACTACAGACTTTAGGTGCTGTGATAGTGAAAAACATTTTTTTCCCTATTTCACCTTAATTTTAAAATGGAGTATTAAAATACCAGTGGGAAAAAAATTAGAAAAGGCCATAAGGTTTTTTAAGGACTTTAGAGTACTCTGAGCTAGAATACAAAAAACTTATTAGCTTCTTTTTCTCAAAGCGTAAATGTGGGCTCACATCTTTTTACTACAATTTCTGGCAGACTATTCTTCTATCACCTTTCTTTATTACAGACTCTTCTCTCCCACCCCGTTTTCAGACTCCATAGCCAGGCTGTCATAAAGAGTTCCTTAGAATGATTCACATTTTAACAATACTATGGATATGTAAAACATGAATTAGACTTACTAAAAGAAATAGAATCAGAATGTAAAGTAGAGAAAATAATGTCTCAAGGAGCTATGAAGTTCACCATAGCCTCAGAGCTCAGTTCAGTTCTTGAGCTTTCTACTTCATGGAAATTGCACAAGCTACCACATAGGGAAAAAATATAAATCCAACACTATGCATCTTTCTCTGGTGATATTCAATTAAACATATCCTAGGTTAATGAGCCTGGTATGCTCCGACAATTTATTTGTGTTTTTAAAGCAATGATTTTCTATTTTTTTCCCCCTTTGAGAAACTTTCCCATGTAATTCCATGAATCAAAGACTGCACATGTAAGGCATCACATCTCAGTTCTGACATCTCACTAACCTTTTTAGACCTGAAGGTTGTTGTCACATTCAAGGATCTAAAATACACATAACATACATTTTAATTCTGGTAACATGACAGAGTAAACTAGGAATGGAAAGATGAAGATGTGTCATCACAGATCCCTGGAAGAACAGCAGGAGGCATTGAAGGTAAACACAGTAACAGCATGTCCAAGCCCTGAATGAATTTCAGCTGAAAAATTAGAAAATAAGCACAAAGATCAGTTGAAGTCCCAGCTGAGCCATATGACACCATTCAGCACAGAGAAAACCTTTACTTCCTAATATCAAGACAGTTGAAATCAGCTTTATTAGATGAGTTTTTAATTTTTCATTGTTTATGCAATAATGCCCCTACCCTCCAATAAAAACGAAAGAAAAAAAACACAAACCAAAACAAAACAAAAATGACAACAAAAAAACCCAAATAAACCAAAACAACAACAACAACCACCCACCCTGAAACTTTTGGCAGTCTAAGCTAAAAAGATTGCTAACTGTTGGTAAGTGGGAAAAAAACTCTTTAATTTGAGCATTTTAGGAAGGACAAAATAAAGTGAAGAACGACAGCTGAATGACTTCTTACCTCCTGCAGTGAATTTTAAACACCCAGAGAAATAAAAGGCTGTCATCGCCTCAAGCAGTCTATGGTCAGCCTTGTAGATGGGCTGAAGCAGTGTGCCATGAGAGTGCAGGATGAAGACAGAGAGTCAAACTGAAGCTTTAGGCTTCCTCAGTGAACAAGGCTCAAGCAGATCACAAAGGTGAATCAGGCAGAGTTTTTGATAAAGTATTTGAAAAAGAAGTATTTTTCATTGTTCATTTCACTTCTGGAGGCACACAGAAAGCTTATTTGTGTCACCAGTGGGAAAAGACTTGCCTTTTTACCACAGGAATGTTCATCTGCCATTTTTTTTCATGGCCAAAATATTGATGTCTCACTGCAGAACAAATGTGATGGATGCAAGAGTAATCAAGCAGTGAGTGAACCTGATGAGTGCATTACACATCTGAGGCTTGTTTCCCTCTCTCTGTCCCAGGCTGAAGTAACTGTGAATTATTTTAATTAATCTGCCATAGAATGTCATAGCCTAAATGAGTTCAAAAGATTTCAATACAATCCATGGCACATCACAAATACCTCCTTCAGCTACAGCCATTTCTGTACTCTTAAATCTGAAAGACATGCATATAAAATGGCGGACGTAGCATAAAAGAATAAAATATAGTAGAAATAAATTAGAAGTAATTTTTCTTTCTGAAGCAACATCTTTATAAAAGAGAAATTGCTACAACAAAAGTGATTGTAATTTCCTTAATGACTGAAAGATCTGCATATTTTCCCTAAAAACTAAATTTCACTCTTTCAGTGTAAATTATAAATAAATTCTCTAATTTTCCATGATTGCTATAGTTCATCACATCGAAAACTGTGGCACCTGCACTGAGAGAGATGTATTCAGTAACTCATGTCCTAAACAATCAGATGTAATTAATATGATAGTCACAATTAATATGATGTTTTCATATCTAAGATGAAACGAGCAGATGGGGATAAGAGTCTCACATGCATCTGGTATCACATAATAGGAGCCCAGCAAGATATTTTTTGCTTGACTTCCTATTTACATATTTGATTAAGTAGAATCATAGAATTGTTTAGGTGGGAAAAGACGTATAAGATCATCTAGTCCAACCATAAACCTAACACTGCCAAGTTCACCACTAAACCCCATCCCTGTGCGTCACATCTACATATCTTTTAAATTCCTCTAGAGGTAAGGATTCAACCACTTCCCTGGGTAGCCTGCCAGGGTTATTCACCCTTTCAGTGAAAAAAATGTCTTAATATCCAATCTAAACCTCACCTGGTGTGACTTGAGGCTATTTCCTCTTGCCATCACTTGTTATCTGGGAGGAGGCCAACCCCCACCTCACTGCAACCTCCTTTCAGATTGTTGTTGAGAGCAATAAGGTCTCCCCTCAGCCTCCTTTTTTCAGGCTAAACAATCCCAGCCCCCTTAGCCACTCCTCATCAGACTTCTGCTCCAGACTCTTCATCAGCTTTACTGCCCTTCTCTGGACATGCTCCAGCACCTCAATGTCCTTCCCGTGGTGAGGGACCTAAAACTGGACACAGGATTCAAGGTACAGCCTCACCAGTGCCATATAAAGCAGGACATTGCTGCCGTAGTCCTGCTGGCCTCACTATTTCTCATACAGGCCAGAATGTCATTGGCCTTGTTTGCCACCTGGGCATGCTGCTGGCTCATGTTCACCTGGCTGTTGACCAGCATCCCCAGGTCCTTTTCCACTGGGTATCTTTACATCCACTCTGAAGTCAGCCTGTAGCACTGCATGGGGTTGTTGTGTCCCAAGTGTAACTTGGCCTTGTTGTACCTCATACCGGTGATCCAGCCTGTCCAGATCCCTCTGCAGAGCCTTCCAACCCTCCAGCAGATCAACACTCCCACCCAACCTCATGTTGTCTGCAAACTGACTGAGGGTGCACTCGTTTCCCTCGTGCATCTCATGATCTTGTGAGATCATTGGAAAATATACTAAACAGAACTGGTCCCAATACTGAGCCCTAGGGAACACCATTCATGACCAGCTGTCAGCTGGATGGAACTCCATTTACCACTATCTGGGACTTGCCATCCAGATACTTTTTTACGTCTCTGAGCATTGGGCTGCCAGCTTCTCCAGCAGAATGCTGTGGGAAATGATGTCAAAGGCTTTACTACAGTCCAGACAGACAAACACAGCCTTTCTGTCATTCACTGGGTGGATCAGTCTCATCAAAGGAGACCAGGCTGGTCAAGCAGGACCTGCCTTTTATAAACCCATGCTAGCTGGGTGCAATCCCCTGGTTGTCCTTTACATGTTGTCTGATGACACTCAAGATGATCTCCTCCATGACCTTCCTTCCCTGGCACCAAGGCCAGGCTGACAGACCTGTAGTTCCCTGGGTCTTCCTTCTGATGGTTCTTGTAGATCTTCTAACTGCCAGTCAACTGGGACTTCCAGAATACCAGCTCTCTCAGTGAAACTCTGTGGGACTTGTATTTTCAAATTGAAAAACAATGTCAGAAGTACACTCATTTTCTGTGTTTCATTATTAATTGAACTTCTTCTGTCTTGAGGGATTCTTATTGCTAATTATGTAGTCTACCATGTAGCTGAGAATGGCATTTTTTGCATGACTTCAAAAAGTTTGACTCCTTTTTAAGTGTCCTAATTAAAGGGATAGGAGGTGGAGTTTAGCACTGTGTCAGTGTGACCAAACTCTGCATTCTACACCTGTTACATTATCTTCATTGGATTCTGTCTTAAAGACCAACAGCAAGAAACAGAAAATTGGACTTTTTTGCTGCTGCACTCACATGAGAGGGTATGTGGGACTGGGTATCAGGACCGTGTGGCTGCTCGACAATGGGAGAGAGAGGCCATCACACCATCACCACTGCCAGAGCCACCACAAGCGCCGCCACAGACACAAAAGCCACCATCATGGCTTGCCACCACACAGGAAAGAGCCCCAGCCAAGCTGTGTGGAGCCCAAAACCCCAACAGAG
This sequence comes from Sakesphorus luctuosus, assembly GCA_013396695.1. Taxonomy (NCBI): domain Eukaryota; kingdom Metazoa; phylum Chordata; class Aves; order Passeriformes; family Thamnophilidae; genus Sakesphorus; species Sakesphorus luctuosus. The sequence goes on along the minus strand of VWZD01000528.1, from coordinate 109,240 downwards.
ACAAGGAGAACAAGACCAGTGCTGGAGGCAGCCGCACGGCAGGAAGCCAAGAGCCCCCTGCATCCGCACTGCCACTACGCTGGGACTCATGCCAGCATCTAAGCAGCATAAATCCTTCCAGATCAAATAGTCTTCAAGGGTTTTTTTGCTTGACCCCTGTGCCCTGCTATTTTTGTCTCACCAGTCAGAGCACTAAACCTCAAAAAAACTTGTTTGCAACAGTATTTTGCTCTCCCAGGCGACATGGCACAGGAATGGGAGCCATTTTGGTTTTGCCCTAGGGCTGGGGGTGCCAGATAACATTTTGACTTTGTTTGATGTTATGGGTAAAGCATTTTCCTCTGTATTGTTGTGTTATTTCGAGTTTTATCTCAGTAAAATTGTGACTAACATTTTTAACCTCTCACAGTCTTGTTTGCTTTGTCTTCCCCCTCCACTATCATAAGGGAGCAGCTCGAGCAGTCTTAACTTTTTCCTGCTGAGTTTTCAAACCCAGCACATTGTAAAATGGAAAGATGGTGGGCTACATGAATTCTATATTGCACATTTGAAACCAGAAGATTCCCATTGGATTGCCCCTTTAACTATTATTTGAGAGCAGCAAACTTCTTCAGTCCAAATTGTATGTCTAAGCAGGGTATTCAGCAGCCTAACTCTGTCTCCTGCTGCTACTGTTCCAAGCCCATCTTACCTTTGAAAATTCAGCCAGTGGAGCAGGAAATATCTCTGACATTTTAAAAACAGGTAGGTTTTTTTCAGCTTTCATTATATATGAAGTTTCCATCCTGTGAATCCATCTCCTGCGTATATTTTGGGTCTCTCATGTTGAAGCTGTTCCATTTTTTTATGGAATAATTAGCATTGGATTATAGCAACACTCAGAATGACCCTTCACTTCTATCAGTTTTGAGATAGAGGACTCGAGCTAAGATCTCATCCTAGATAATAAGTCATTCAGTCTCTCCTTTCATGGACATTTTCTTTGTTTTTATAATTATGCTTTTTTCTTCTAAATATTACATTGGGTTAAAATACAATACATGGGGTATTTTGTGCCAGTCTTCCTGGACAGTTGAGGTAGTGTAGAGGCAGTAATCCATTCTCAGTTACTGTATCCTCCTCAAACCTTACCAGTGGTTATTTCCTGTGGGGGTTTGTTTGGGTTTGTTTTGGGGTTTTCTTGTTTGGGATTTGTTGGGGTTTTTTTTCCCCAGGTCGTTCCTACAAAAAGGAACTAGATCAGTTTTGCATTATGGGTAGAAATGCAGCTAGTCAAAGTTACTATTATACATATAAAAGGACTGGCTCTCAATTTCTGATAAATTCATGTGCATTTATATGAAGCGTGTTTTTCTAATAGGAATTCTATGATAGAAGAGTCTCATATGGGACACTACTATTAAAAACACTTTATCAAGTTGTTGTTAGGGGTCTAATGTTGGATGAAGTGGTTGTGAGTGGCTCATCTGAAATGAAGGGGGACCAAGTAAGAGTAACTCTATAATCAAGGATTTAAATTCAAAAGAGAAAACTTGCATGAGCTGAATTGAATGTGGCAGGGACTTAGACTCTGACTAAGTCAAAAGCACAGGAATTTTCTTCAATTTTCATTACAAAGTAGGGGAAACTTCAAGGAAAGGGTCTCAAATCTAAGTGAATGAAAACAGCGTCTTCAAAATTGAGAAAAACACTAAAGCTGCAAGAAAAGGAAAAAGGCATTTAATTAGTAGTGAAAGTTATGTGTTACAGATTGATATGTTTAGAGAGAAAGTGAGAACTGCAAAAGTCAAGATAAATTAGATCTTTCAGAGGATATTAAAACAAATACTGAAGAGTTTCTTATCCATATAATTAAAAATAGATCAAGGGAAAAGATTAAATATAATCTAGATATGCCCCAAAACTTGAATTAATACTTTGCCTCAGTTTTTAGTAAAGTTGATGGCATTAAGAATATTCAAAGAGGCAAGCTGCCTTATAGAAATCAGAGTCTGTGAATGTAAATTACCGTAAATAGAGAGTAAAAAAATCTCAGTAGATATTCATTGTACTCAGTTTGGAGGATATTATGATCCTTATGAGAAAGAGTATATGATATCTCAGGTGTTTAGCTGAGTGTAATTGCTGGGTTTAGTCCATATAGAACCACTGCAGTTGTGAAAATAAAAATATTATATAAACACTTTGTTTGTGCAATGATTTACAAGTGATTTGAAGAAAAGAATTAGTTAAGACTTTAAAGTAAATAGATGCCACAGTAAAAAAGTCTGTGAGTTCATAAAAATGGTGACGGCCAGGTTAAAAGCTGCCTAGATGCTCTTCACAGATGATTTTTTTTATGGATCACGGAAGTGAAGTGGTTGCAAAACAGGGATGGCAATCAGAAATGCAGGAGTGAGGGAAAGGCAGACCAAACCCTACTTTTTAATAAATCCATGGATGAGAGTTGTCATTAGGACAAAGCTGCCTCATACACCACAGCTGTTTGTTTACTTTGACACTTACTAATTTCTTATTACTTATTTATTCCTCAGAAATGGCACTACTGTAACACAAATACCCTAATAATGACACATAAAAAAAGAACATGATGACACAAACATATGCAGAGAAATCAAAATAATTTTTTGGCAATGGCTGAACATATAGCTGCCTGGGTTGGATGTGAGTTTTTCTTCAGAGTAGTTCTTATTCACTGTTTCCCATAGATTATTATTTATATAGAGTATAAAATGTAGCAACATGTTTATAAATAATAATTTGATTAGCCTCATCACTTCAGATTAGATATCTGGCAAAAAACCACCATCCATGAGGACACAACCTCTGCTGCAAAGTTTTCAACTCAAGATTCAGTCAAAAAGTTTACTGCAGTGTGTTGTGCAGAGAGATGGCGTGAAGACTTAACAGGCAAAGTAAACACCTTTACTGCTGTCACAATGGTTGGTCTTATATTTCTTTCCTAAGAGAAAACATGTCATACGTATCTTATATACATCTACTTTCACATTCCACATCTGATTCCATATTTCGAGAGAAATAAAGGAGAAAGTCATTTTTAGAGCATACAGAACTCAAAACAGGGTTTAACAGCACTTGACTAACCAAAAGGGAGACACAGTCTACCAAAATCCAAATAAAAACCAATTTTTAAGAGGGAGCTGCAGTGTAATTATTTGCTTGGAAATAATTCATAAGTTAACATTTTTCACTGACAATTCCTCTCAGGTGCAACACAGTAAGAAGTGTTCTGTTAAAACTTATACCCAAAGGCCCTTTCAATTTCTGGAATATAAAACTGGAAAAAAAATAGTGATAAATCTTCCAAAGTTTTTTCATCTCTTAGGCTGCTGCCTTGAGTTTCTCGATGCCAAGGGCACACTTGAATATATCATTTTATTGGCTAGAAACAACTTCATATTTTTGTAAAACTTTTAAAAGGAAAGATTATTTGGTATTCTGTACAGAATATTACAAAACCTTAGGAAAACCAAATCAACAACCACAGAAATGTTGTGTAAGTTTTCCTTTAAGAAGAATAAGGCTTACTGATGTTTTGTCACTATACCTTTCAATTCTTCTCTTTTGCCACCATACCTTCCAGTTCTTCAACATAGCCTAGGATTACTGCTTTGTCAGATGACCTGTTTTCCAACCAGCAAGACATAGTCCCATATCTGCAACCATCTAATTCAGAATCCCATTGAGAACCTCAAATATTTTAGGAACAGATATGAATATCATAACATAAATATCTGTTAGTTTTGTGTTGAACTTTACCATATTTCAATCAAAAATTACTGGTATGTTTTCTGCTGTTCTGCATGTCCCTTTATTCAAAATAACTTGTTTACATATTTGTATTAAAAAAGTAGTTTATGTCTCTCAAGAACAGTTCCTACAGCTTTTATAGGATCCCATGGATTAATCATATGCTAGGGTTTTGGTTTGGTTTTTTTTTTAGCAAGGTATTACTGAAAATTGAATTCATCTACAGAGTCTCTCACAGTAGCAATTTGACAAACAAGGATACCAGCAATACCCATATAAATGAAGGAACACATAATATCAACATTGTTTAGAGACAATGTGCTATCTCTAATGCTAAATTGAACAATGAGATTATATGCCTTAATGACATGATAAATGAATGTACCTTCAAATTCTTATATTAAAAATTATACAACTAGACTAAATATTTCTCTTGTGATACCTCCACATATGTCCTTTTTAATGAACCTCACTGCTGAATAGTTGTTTCAGTAATTCAAATACCTGAAATAAGGGCACTATTCTGACATGATGAACCATTCACAGTAACTTCATGCCTCCTGTTATAAACTCCAAAACTGATACTTTAAAAGTGGCAAAGATTTTTCTTGTTTTATTTGGCAAAAGTCAACTCCTTAAAAATATTATTTGAGACACCATATTCTCTGAAAGTTCTCTGACTCTATTAACAGGATGCTCTAAAGTGAAAATCAATCTTAAAAATTAAAAACAATGGTACTTCTTTCCTACCAAAAACTTTGTAGCTTCTTATCTTTGCTTTCTTATAGCTGAGATTGGCTATGGATTACTAAAACTACAGTTTATGTAACTAAGCAATGGACTGTGTCAGAGAACACCTAGACCGACCTGACATCTTCAAGTTCATGGGTGTTGGACTCAGCCCCCAGGGTTACACCCCCCATGTTCCTTCCCCCTCTCTGTGTGTTTTTTCCCTGAGATTTTTCCATGCTGTGAAGGTACCTTGACAGTTCCCCTGCATCTGAGAGAGTTCTACACCCCTTCCCTGCCCTGCTGCAGCAAATCCCACCACTCCTGAGGTGGCACAGGGCAGCAGGTGTTCCTGAAGCCTATGTGCCCCCTGCTCAGAGTCTCTGTATCCCCTGAGGTTCCTTCCCCACCCTGGATGTCCCCGTGTGGTTTATCGAGCCTAACCCTGCCCCTAGGTGTGCTGTCCAATCCCCTCCAAACCCCGCCCCTATTGGGACTCTTATAACCAGACTCCGATCGGAAATAAAGGCTTCCAACATGTTCACCAAGCCTGTGTGTGACAGAATTATCTCGGGAGCAGTCCCCATCCCGGTCCTGAGACATGGGCCTTGACAGGATGGATCCACAAGTGCTGAGAGGACTGGTGGACACCATAGTGAGGTTGCTCACAATCATCTTTTAAAGGTCCTGATGATCAGGAGAGGTGCCTGAGGACTGGAATCAAGAAAATGTCACCCCAGGCTTCCAAAAAGGCCAGAGGGAGGACACAAGGAGCTACTGGCCAGTCAGCTTCATCTCAATCCCTGGAAAGGTGATGGAGCACTTCATTCTGGAGGTCATCTCCCTCCACATGGAGGACAAGAAGGTTATCAGGAGTAGTCAACATGAATTCACAAAGGGTAAATCATTCTTGATCAATCAAATTACCTTCTATGATGAAACAACCATCTGGATGGACGAGGGGAAAAGCAGTGGATATTGTCTACCTCAGTTTCAGCAAGGCTTTCAACACTGTCCCTCACAACATCCTCATAGGCAAACTCAGAAAGGACTGGATGAGTGGACAGTGAGGGGGATTGATAACTGGCTAAATGGCACATCTCAGAGGGTTGTGATCAGTGGCACAGGGCCTAACTGTAGGCCAGTCACTACTGGTGTGCCCCAAGGTTCAATACTGGGCCCAGTATTGTTTAATTTATCTGTCAATGACTCGGATGATGGGGCAGATGCCTCCTCAGCAAGTTCACTGATGACACACAGCTGGGAGGAGCGGCCTATAACCCAGAGTACAGGCCTTCAGAAGAACGTCAACAGATTGGAGAGGTGAACAGAGAAAAACTGTCTGTAATTCAACAAAGGCAAATGCAGGGTCCTGTACCTGGAGAAGAATAATGCCATGGACAACTATAGACTGGAGGCTGACCTGCTGGAAAGTAGATCTGCAGAGAAGGACCTGGGGGTTGTAGTGGGCAACAGCTGTCCATGAGCCAGCAGTGTGCCCTTGCGGCAGTGGTATCCTGGAGAGCATTAGGAAGAAGAATTGTCAGGAAGTTGCTGGAGGTGATCCTCCCCCTCTACTCATCCCTGATGACCATTCAGAGTACTGTGTCCAGTTCTGAGCTCCTCAGTACAAAAGAGACATGGAGCTCCTGGAGAGGGTCCAACAAAGAGCTACAATGATGATTAAGGGAATGGAGCATCTTTCTTACTAGAAAAAATTGAGGAAGTTGAGCCTGTTCAGCCTTGAGAAGAGATGACTGAGAGGGGTCCTCATCAATGTATATAAATATTGGAAGGGAGAGTGTCAAGAGGGTGCAGCCAGGTTCCTCTCAACGGTGCCAAGCAATATGACAAGGGGAAATGGGCAGAAACTGATGCACAGGAAGTTCCACCTCTAATAAAGAATTTCTTTGCTGTTTGGGTGGTGGCACACTAGAAAAGGTTGCCCAGACAGGTTGCAGAGTCTTCTTACCTGGAGATATTCAAGAACCACCTGAACACAATTCTCTGCAATGGGCACTAGGATAACTCTGCTTAAGCAGGGAAGTTGGACCTGATGACCTAATGTGATTTCTTCCAAACATACCCATTTTGTGATTCTGTATTTAACTGTTAAACACCTTTCAATGAGAAGGGTAATAGATTCTCCCATTCCACCCAATCTACAAAGACTCTCATCAACTGCAAATCAAACAAGATTTGCTGGCAAGGTAAAACCCTGTAATCATGGCCCCAGGAGACAGGGGGCAGGGTGGGGCTGCGGGTCAGGAGGGTGACGGGGTGTCATAAGAAAGGCTGTCAGGTGACATAATTGCACTTTGCAGCCTGCTTGCTGTAAAGCATCCTGCTCCAGGCAAGAAAACTCTAATTTTACAAGGTGACATGAACACAGGTTATAGGCACTGTTCATGATTTTTTTTCACATGTGAAATACTGCTGATTTTTCCTTTATTGGAATAAAGATCTGAATATCCCCAGAGACATCCATGTATTTCTTTAGACCAGACTTTAATCCCTCTGCTGATCCATCATTTCTTGGGTCTATTTCACTTGACAAGGCCAAAGTCATACTCCAGAATTCTCTAATCACGAGCATGTAATTGATTTGCTCATGACCAACTCTATGACCTGTGCTCCCACCAATGAACCATAGGTCATATTAGAGCTTGATTGCAGTCAAAAAACTCTCAGATCACTTTTCAGATCAACATATAAGCAGATGCACTACTTACACTGCATATACTTAATTATGCTCTGTTAAATAAAATCTATCTGACCTTGACTACGTGCTAGCTGAGGTGTACATACAGCACAAATATGGCAACAATGAGCATAAGCACATTTATTGCCTTCAGGATAATGGATTTATTTCTACACTCTGGGTAGAATGTGCTCATCCAGGAAAGCAAAGGAGAAATCCCAAAAGGTAGCCTTTTCCCTGCTCAGCCAGAGCTGCATTCTAACTCCTCGCTCACAGAGCACTTCTGGTACTTATTTGGTCAAGAATGCTATTAGAAGCAACAGAATAAATCTTTAAAATAAATGTAACCTTTAAGATGACTTCTATCTCCGTGCTGAAAATGTTGATTGTGGAGTTTCATTTTCATTTTTCACTTCCAGTTTTTCCCACTGTTCCACAGAGATTCCCGAATTTCTTCTTTTCAAGTCATCAGTGCCTATTGCAAAATGGGTTCGACAGACTCATTAGCAGGAAGAGGAAAATTATTTAAACATGAACCTACCCAGTCTTGAGATGCATAGTGTATTTGGTACTTTTTTTTTTTACACCGGTAGTTGATGTGATATCACAAAAGTACGTGCTATTAGTTTACATACAGTCATGTAAAAAGAACAGATCATTCACTGTATTGTATTTTTTGTGGTAGTTACTCTTTAATTCTCTTTCATCTGAATTTTTTCCCTAATTATATTTTTGTGGAATGACCTGCTTGTCACTTAGTATGAAGTGCACCTTCTTATTTAAGATTTACTTTTCATTAAGTACTACTGCTGCAGGGGAAAAAAGTTTACTGGAAGAATGCAAGATTTCTTTGTTCTGCAGTTCTGTTGCAATTAATTTCCCTGATGTCAAGTATAAAAAAGGTCACTTTAAAACAAAACAAACAAACAAACAAAACAAAACAAACCTAAAACAAACCCACAAAAACCAAAATACAAATCACCAACAAAAAAACCCAAAACAAACACACAACAAACAAAAAACTCAAACAAATAAAGGTAATAGATTAAGGTTAAATGATGCTGATCTGATGTCATTTAACTGATTTTAGATTTCTACATTAATTAAGTTACTTTGATTTTTTTCTCTTCATGTATCACAATTCCATTCCCTGTTTTAACGCCACTGTATCACTGCTGATTTTAAACTCTCCACTGTCCTCTCTTGCTAATGTCAACTTCTCTCTTTTGTCACATTCTGAGGATGATGCCAAATGAAAGCATCTTTAGCATATAGAGAAGTCTTCATCGCTGGGAAAATCAAGCCACTGATATTTAAATACAAATTCCTTCATCTGATAAAGTTAATCTGGCAGTGGTCTACCTTCCAGGAGAACTGAGCTCCTAGTCTAAAACAAAAATGAGCATTTTGGATGGCTGAGGGTTAAACCAAGCTGCTAGGAAAGCCAGAGAGAGGATCTGACTCCCAGTTGCCTCTGCTAGAGAAATTAATCCTGGAGTTTAGCATCTGGATCCTGCAACTGCCAAGCTTGCCCCAGTTGTGTGTTTCATCGCTGGGCTAGATTAAAAAAGAATGATGAGCAGGAACAGGTTCTGCTCCATCAGTGACAAAAAAAAAAAAAAGGAGAAAAAATATTACACAAACAAAACCTAAAAACCCAGGAAAAAAACCCCACTGTGAATCAAGCATTTCTTGCCATTGCATGTGTATGCTAATGCACTCTGAAACAATGCCCTGCTTTAAAGCTATGTCAAGAAAAGCCAGGCATGTCTGTCAGTCTGTTTTTGCAAACAGTGTGGAAGTTAGAGGTGGCAAATTTGTGCAGGTTCAAGCACCCATTAGGGTGCCACCTGTCAAGTTTTTCTTTGAGCACACAGATCTATAAAATATACTTTGTTTCAGGGTGATGGCAACATTCATTAAACATTCCACTCTCACACACACCCTGTACACTCATGGTAACATGATTTCAAAATACAGATGCACTCCACCTGCTAAACTCAAATCCGGAACTGGGTCTAGTTCCCCCTTACAAAGTTCTGACAATATATCCTGGGGATTTGAGCTAGTCCCATCATACATTGGAGTCCATCTGCAAAGCTGGATGCGTATGCAAATTCTAAAATCCCTACTTCGCAATTCATGTCAAGATCCTCATATTTGTATTTGCATAAATGTAGGATATTCAGGAGCACATTTTGACATCTTGCCTATTCATAGTTCAAGATAAAAAAATCTTTTGTATAACTCCAACATTTTGGTATCCAGCCTTTCCCAAAATTCGGTAGATTTGTCCTTGGTTTTCCCCTTCTCAAAACAACCATACCATTGAGTCAAAAAATCATACCATCATACCATCGAGTCAAAATACTGGACCAAACATCACTGATCCACCATATTGATGGCAGAGATGGAGTGAATCAGCAAAGTGACTTAGTTTTAGAGAAAATATATCAAAGATTGATGAGCTAAGATAAGGGCAGAGAGAAAACACTCACCAAATATCATCACAGGCAAAACAGATTCGAACTGGGAAAATCAACTGAATTTTTTGGCAAAAAAACCCAGAGAAGGATACTGAGAAGTAAAATAAGTCTTAAAAGCACCTTCCCCCCACTTCTGCCTCCTTCCCAGGTCTACCTCCTCCCCCCACAGCAGTGCAGGGAGATGGGGAATGGGGATCACAGTCACTTCATTACAGGTTGTTTCTGACACTGCTCAGGAAGAGGAGTACTTCCCCTCCTGCAGATTGGGGTCCCTCCCACAGAAAACAGTCCTCCATGAACTTCTGCAACATAAGCTCATCCCATAGGCAACAATTCTCCACAAACTCCTCCAATGTGGGTCACTTTTACATGGGGTGCAGTCCTTCAGGCACAGTGTGCTCCATCATGGGTCTCCCACAGAGTCACAAGTCCTACCAGGAAAGTGTGAGACACTGCATCAACACTTAATTATTAGGTTGGAACCAACTCAAGTGTGAGTGTGGGGAAGGGCAGGCCATATCCCACATGGCAGCCTCAAACCCACATGGCAGGCTCTGCAGTAGCAGCTGTCAATCACAAGGGCAGCCTGGGACCTGCCCACACCACACCCCTTGAAACTCCTAACTCAGCCTCTGCTTCGCAACACTACCCTCACTGAAGCCTGGTATCACTGAGTGGTTATTGCTGGACATTCCACCTGGGAAGAGTGGCCAAAGGTGGCCAAAACATAACTACAGGAGCACGTGGTTTCCACTTTCTCTTGCTCTTCTGGAACCTGTCACCACCATGTGAAGCAGGACGTCCATAGGACTCTTTTGCAGTAGCTATTTATTAATCTATTCTTCTGTCTTCTTACTCTTTCTTCTCTTTACTCCTTTTTCGTCTCTTAATCTCTTTTCTTTCTTAATATTTTGAGTAACAAAACCAGTGGGTTGCATTTCGCTAAGTTTTCCGAGTTGGACCTGTACTAGGTCAGTGCTTTGTAGAATCTTCTTGATTGTATGTTACCCCTTTTAAACTTTTGACAAGATCTCTTATTTTCTCCTTAAAGTTATCAGTAAAATATCTCCTGGGAAAACATGTCCTGCATTCGCTCTTTATATTATGTCTAGGTATTAGAGAACCAAAGGCTCTGCAAAAGTTTGGTGGATGAACTTTTGGAGTATTGAATAATTTTTAAAAGTAATATTCCCACTTGAACAGCTGGGCTTCTGGTCTGGGTTCTTACAGAAATATCCTCCAGCATGAGTTCCTCTCGCCATGGGTCAGCAGGTCCCTGCCAGGAGCCTGCCCCAACACAGGTTTGCCAGCCTCCTTCCATGCATCCACTTGCTCCACTGTGTGTCTCCTCCAGGGGCTGCAGGTGGATCTCTGCACTCCCATTAACTTCCTTTTGCTGCAGTGGGACAGCTGCCTCACCATGGTCTGCACCATGGTTGGCAGGGGAACCTGAGCTCTAGCACCTGAAGAACCTCCTGCCCCTCATTTTCCACTGACCTTGGTGCTGTTCCTTTAACATCTTCTCACTCTGCTCTTCTCTGGCTGAAATTCCTTTTGTGCAATACTAGTTTTTTCCTTCTTAAATATGTTAACTATCATTCCTGATTGGCTCATTTTTGATAAGCAGCAGGTCCATCCTGGAACTCGCTAGCATTGGCTCTGCCAGACATTAGGGAAGCTTCTGGCAGCTTCTCATAGAAGCTGCCCCTGTAGCCCACCAACTACCAAAACCTGACCACTCCAACCCAATACAATAGCGACTCAGGCCGAGAATAACACAGAAAATTGGGAATTTAAAATGCAAATAGAGCCAAGAGACTTACAAGAAAAACAAGGAGTGAAAGTGGAGGCAAACAAGTGGAATTCAGACTGTATGGAAATTGCTCAATTTAATTGTTGCTGACTATAAAGCAAGACCCTTTTTTCTAGTGTAGTTTCATTTTGGCATTTTTTGTTTGTTATATATGTGACAAAACACATTGATTGATTGTTTTATCTTTTAGTAGGCTCTATAGAGAGAAGGGAACAGTTTAACTCCATGGCCTTGGCTACGTGGTGTCCTATCACTTTTGTAAGCTCTTTGTCCAGATACTAAAGCAAGCACAAAAGAAACTCTGGCATAATATAGGCAGTATGATTGTAGACTAAGAAAAAAAAATAAAGAAATTATTCACTAGAGAAAGAAAATTAGTGCTGTTTCATGATGTATCTAATCTAAGTTGATAATATGGGATAACTCTAAGATACCAAGTAAATGGAAAAACTACAGCTGGTATTAATTCTAGAGTTTTGATAGGGAAATCATAAATATGGATATGTATTGTTGAATCATATAACTTCATCAAGAAATGAAATTTAGTAGTTGATGAGAAATGTTGAAGAGGTGGCAGAATAGCTCTCAGAATAGAACTTGTGTCCTAATCAGATTAGAAACACATATTCTATCAAGCAGATGAGTAAAACTGTAATTTAATAATTTAAAAAACCAAGCTAGATATTATCAATCACCCTCACAAAATGGGGGACATTGTCTACCTCCACAAAATATTCTGTGGACAATCTTTTCCATATGCAGTATAGACCTTATGCAATAACAGACTTAAGTCCCTATCTAATGTAGATACACTGTAACATTTAATTTTAGGCCTTGTTCCCAGAATGAAATTAAACTCTTAGGGCTAACTAAGCACATATAACCTATGTACAAGGCATGAAGATCATCTCAGAGGAGTAATAAAAATAAACTCATGACAAATAAGCAAAAAATAAGACCCAAGGAAGTTCTGATCACTAAACTTGCCTGGAATTCAATGCTGTGTCTGGAACTTGAATCCCAAAAATGTAGGCATCCTTCTTCATTTTGGATTCATGTCTGAAATTCAATCCTGTATCTAGTCCACAATAATTGCTTTTTCAAAGAATGAGATATCCTGGATAGGGCTTAAGGTACATTTACATTTTGAAGGTATGAACTCTGCTTCTCATGAGAAAAACATACGGTTAAATGCTCTTACCCTAAAGAATTCTCTTTTCTTCATCCAGAATTGTTTGTAGGTTTACCCAGTGACTATTCCACTGTGCTGATTTTGGCTGGAGTAGAGTTAATTTTCTTCACAGTGGCTATTATGGGGATTTCTTTTGTATTTTTGCCGAACACAGTAAAGATAAGAGATGGTTTTGTTATTGCTGAAAAGGGCTTGCACAGAGGCAAGGCCTTTTCTGATTTTTGTACTGTCACGCTGGCAAGGAAGTTGGATGTGCATGGGAAGCTGGGAACAGACAGCTGGCCCCAAATGACTAAAGGGATATTCCACACCATATGACATCATGGGCAGTATATAAAGCTGGGGGGAAGAAGGAGGAAGGATGGGACGTTTAAGCTGATAGCGCTTGTCTTCTCAAGTCACCATTGCTCATGATGGGGCTCTGATATTCTGGAGATGGATGAACACCTGCCTGCCCATGGGAAGAAGTGAATTAATTCCTTGTTTTGCTTTGCTTGCATGCACAGCATTTGCTTTACCTGTTAAACTGTTCTTATCTCAACCCATGAGTTTTCTAGATTTTACCCTTCCAATATTCTTCCTGATCCTACTGGTGGGGTAGCGAGTGATTGGCTATGTGGGGCTTGGTTGCTGGATGGGCTTAAACCACAACATCCTGTCATGCACCAGATCAGTAATGACTCGGTCAGAACCACTTTGCTGGGGATGTGTGTGTGTGTGGAGGACGAAGGGATGGGTTGAACCTCACAGAGCTGGGGTGGTGTTGTATTCCTCATGGCAGGGCCTGGGGCCCACATGGGAAGCCCCGGAGCAGCTGCCCCTCACAAACAGCCTGGGAAAACTATAACCCCCCACAGCTCCTGGAGCCCCTGACCCAGCTTGGATGGGCAGGGACAGTGAGAACATGGCCCCTCACCCTTGGCTGAGAGCCCAAATTGGTCTATGGGTCAGAGGCTCCACTTGGGGGGTTTGGCTGTAGAATCCAGAGCAGATAAAACCAAAGGCATATGTTTGCCACATGTCATGGCCCTGCCTTCTGGACGTGTGAGAGCTGGCGTGCCACAAAGTTTCAGTGGTAGCTATCTGTCCTTCTTCTTCCTTCTCTCTCTTCTTGCTCTCTCTGCTTTTTTTTCCTTGCTCCTTTCTTGATGCTTTGGTTGGTTTCGAGCTGGAGGGACTGGATTTTGATTTAAGTGTTGTGGATTAGTATGTGCTGGGTTGATATTGTGGTGGAATATTTTGTCTAGCTTGTGTAGTGCCCTTTTTGAACCTTTGTCAAGTTCCTGTATTTTCTCCACTAAATTAATAAAGAAACTCCTTCAGAACAAGTCCATGGCTTATTCTCTTGATGTTTTCTTAAGGTGTTAAAGAACCCTATATATATTTTAAAGTAAAACTCCTGGCTGAGCCAAGAGCCTGTAGCTCCAAGGCTGGAGTGTTACACATCAACACATGAAAAACAAGCTGGCAGAAAATAATCTATTATGATCCCCTGTTAGGGGACTACTTCAACAACTGTACTATGGAGCTATTCTTTCTTAGAATACTCTTCTTGCACATCTCCTAAAGTTCTGCAGTGATACAGTGGTACAGCATCAACAGGAATATGAATCTATATCTCCACATAACTCCACCCCACTCACCCTTTGCTGCAAAACCTGTAAATTAAGTTTTTAAATGATGCTCCCAGCAAGTTGCAATACTGGGTTTCATCTCCTTTGTGTTAAAAATTTCTCCAGAGATTGCCCTACCTACCAGGGGAAAGAAAAGTGAGAAGGGAAGGTAAAAAATACTATTGCAGTCAGATTTAAAAAAAAAAGCAGATTAAGCAGCATTTTATTGTATGCTTAATTCAACTTTGTTGGGCTACTACATTGTAGATCTCAATAAGGTGTAGGTGGGTAGTCTTAGCTGGAGCAGTTTTGAGTATGAACAAAAAGAAGAAATTATAATAATGGCATTCAGACTGGACATGAACATTGAATTTAAAACATTTTTACATATAGTCAATTATTAAGCAAAGATTTCTTTACATAATAATACTGGCTGTAGTGTACATTTGCACTGCTCAGCAGAGAGCAGGTTCACAGAAAGGATAATGCAAGTTCCTTGGCAAGCACCCCATACCGTTCAACTCGATTACACTCTATATGAGTTAAAATGAGTCCTAAAGTCCCTATTGATCAGTTCCATATGTATCAAAGCCACATACAGCATATGGTATTCAGCTCTACAAAATAGCCCAAACTGACTTACCTGCTCCATATTCACCATAAGGCATCACCCCAAGAACCTTTTGGAATATGCATATACAACAGGCTTGAAATTGAAAAATTCAAGACCATGCCATCACCTGGTCCATGACTGCTGCAAGAAGAGGAATGAAATGTCAAGAACGTTTCTACTGCTTTTCAGAATCATTCAAAAAATGGCACCATGTGTGTTTGGAGAAGGGCCTGGACACCCACACTTATAACTACACACATACTTTTTTGAGACTTCTTATGTCTTGATTTGGGTCCCTAGTGCCCTTGAAAATGGACTTTGAATACTCATTTTGAAATGTTCTCATGTGTAAAAAACATCTGTAACTAAACAGCTATTTAGAATCTACATATAAGCAACAATTGGCTCTTAATTTCATACACAAGTGGCATTGAAACATTTCTTAAAAAAGCCAGATAAAATACTAATTTTCTTTCTTTTTGGGTGAAATCAGCAATACTGTTCTGCTCTTAACCGGATAAAAATGGCTTAATTGAGAAATTACATACTTTTCAATGCCAGAAATATTTACACAGAGCAACAGGAAGGATTAAAAAATTTTAAAATATGACTTAAATGAAACAAATGCAGTATAAGTAGATCCACATTCTGAGTAATAAGCAGTATGTATCATTCAGAAAAAGAAATATTATTGATGTTACTAAACTGAGTAAAAATAAATTATTCTGAAAAAATAAAGGAGTAAAGATGTGGAGGCTGTTAAGTAAAATTCTAAAGTTCCTATTACAAATAAAATATATTTAAAATACCTTTACAAAATAATCACAAGCTCAGTGAAAGTGCTTTTAACAAAACACTGTTAATGGTCATCTAGAATCTGCCTGTGGACATGCAACCTATTAATAGAGGAGATCTGTGTCTGCTGAAACTCTTCACAGGTGCTCACTTTCATTCCTCCTAAAAAATCTGTTCTGATAATAGTTTATCGCTTTTCTACATGTTTTTTATTTGACTATCATTTGTGTCAAACAATAGAGAATTGGGTCTTGTACCTTCATCAGCTACAGATCATAACCCTTTTTCATTCAAATGATTCTATTAATTAGATTCAGGAACTGAATAGTGAAGAAATAAATCTGTTGACTACATCAGTACAATAGTAAGGTTTTGATGACAACTAAGGCCCCATTTTGTGTAAAAAAAATATAGTTTTATAAGTAATAATGAGAAGAGACAGGGATGACTCATTCTGGGATCCTTAGAAAGAAATTAAAAAGAACCATATCTCACCAGACAAGGGAATTGTCCATCCCCATGTGGTTACTAAGTTAAAAAAGGGAAGAGTAAGAACAAGTATTTTGGACAGAGAAATATCAATGCAAAGTAAAATGACAGATCACTGAATCTTATGGAATGGTTTTGAAGAACCTGCCAAAATACTATTGAAATAGAATCACAAATAGCATTGTTTAAAGAAATTAGGAAATATCTTTGAATTTAATCACATATATGTATGTATATATAAAGTCAAGCTACATTAAAAAAAATCAAAATAACTAAGTAGATACAACTATGTTACATGTTACATAAGCTATTACCTACCTCATTTGTCAGAAGTCAAACAGAAATGGTCTTCTATAGCAGCAGCAGCAGGCAAACTGTGTGTTTAATGTTGAAGCAATCAGATGAGCAACCCAATGAATTAGCCCTGGGAGTCTCAAAACTCACAAGCAGTGTTCCAGGTGGATTCATGCACTACTGCTTTATCAAACAGAAGAGATAAAAATGGAATAGAAAGGACTATTCCTACATGTCTAAGAATCAACAGTCATTTTAGGAACCATTTTGAGCTGCACTGTTAGGTCCCTTCTGTGTTTTAAACTGGGATAGGTCTGTTAATTCCATTCACTTATTTTATCTACATATATAGGCACCAAAATGAAGAAATCCAGTAATGAGACAGGCAACTATTTCCAAAATTCTTTGGGGAATCTCATATATCTATTTATTCCTCTTCCTGTTCCCCCTACTGAACAATCACTGTCATTGTCTTTGTTTTTACTCTTCTCTATCCATGCTTCCATTGCCTCTGGTAAACTCTTCTGGAGTTATACTGCTTCCATAGTGGACAGTGCAATGATTGCTGCTCATTTGATTGGTCCAATGCAAATATCTAATGTACTAGCTCTTCGTAGAATCATAGAATGGTATGGTTTGGTTTGGAGGGAACCTTAAAGATCATCTTGTTCCAATCCCCCACCATGGGCAGGGACCTCTAGACCAGGTTGCTCAGAAGCATATTCAGCCTGGCCTTGAACAATTCCAGGGATGAGGTATCCACAACTTCCAGTGTTTCACCACCCTCATCATAAAGAATTTCATACTAATATCTCACCTGAATCTACCTTGTGTCAGTTTAAAGCCATTACGCCTCACCCTATAACTGCATACCTTTGTAAAATACTTCTCTAGATTTCTTGTGGAATTTCTTTAGGTACCTGGAAGGCTGTTGTAAGGTGTCCCGGGAGCCTTCTCTTCTCCAGGTTGATCAACTCAAACTCTTTCAGCCTGTCTTCATAGAAGAGGTGATCAAGCACTGTGATCAACTTAGTGTCCATCCTCTAGACCCACTGTAACAGGTCCATGTTCATCCGTGCAGGCCTCCTGGTAGTTCTGCCCAACTGCATTATTGTTTGGATTCATCTTTCCTGAGCTAGGAGGAAGTGACCCTTGAATATTAACCAGATTTCTTGGGCCTCTCTTTCCTCCAGCACTTTATCTCATGGTGGATCAAGTAGATTCCTGGGAAGGCCAAAGTCTGCTCTCTTGAAGTCCAGAGTAATGAGCTTGCTGGACACCCTCCTTGCTGCCTGAAGGATCTCAAACTCCACCACTTTATGGTCACTGCAGCCCATGCTGCCCCTGTGCTTCACATTCCCCACCAGCACCTCACTGTTGATGAGAACAAGGTCCAGCATAGCACTTCTCCTTGTTGGATCCTCTGTCACTTGGAGAAGGAAGTTATCATTTTTGGAGGAGGAAGTTATTACCAGTGTATTCCAGGAACCTCCTGGATTGCTTATGCCCAGCTATGTTGTCCCTTCAACAGACATTGGGATGGTTGAAGCCCTCCAAGAGGACCAGGACTTGTGAACATGAGGTTGCTCCTGTCTGTTCATAAAGGGCCTCACCCACTCAGTCTTCCTTATAGGGCAGTTTGTAGCAGACCCCTACTATATTGTCACCTCTCCCTGCCTTCTTTTTAATCCTGACTAAAAGGCTCTCAGTCATCTCCTCAGGGATCCCCAGGCAGAGCTCCATGTACTCCAGCTTGTCCCTGACATAAAGGGTTACACTCTCGCCTTATCTCTCCTGCCTGTCCTTCCTAAAGACTGTATCCTTACATTCCAACCCTCCTTATAGGAGCCATCCCATCATGCCCTGTAGGTGTGTGCATGTCCCTGACTGCTCCTGTTTATTCCCTGTTTTGCATGCATTTGCTTAGAGGCTTTTAAATTGGGTTCTGATGAAGATACCTTGCTGGCTGCAGTGGCTGGAATTCCTTTTTGTTGGCCTTCATGTGCTCTCCTGCTGACCTGTGATCCCTCTCCAGGCTCTGGGCATCTCTTGCTGGCCCTGGCATCAAACTGGAGTGGAATGGCTTGACATTCCCATCTCATGGCAGCTTCAATTTAAAGCCCTCTTCACCACCTTGTCAAGTTTATGACCAAAGAAGGTCTTCCCTGACAAATGGAGCCCATCTGTCCCCAGTAGACCAGATTTCTCAAATGAAGCCTCACAGTCATCTTTGTCTGAATATCTCTCTGTTTTTCTGGTTTGGTTTTTTTTTTCACTTTTTGAAATAGCTTATAATTGCATTCTCTGCCTCCATTAGAAAATCTCTCTATTGCTGCTGTATTTTACTTATACTCTATTACATTTATATTATTTAATTATGTGAAGAGTTCTGGGAAATAGTATAATGAAAGGCATTATACAAAGCAAATGTACATCCTATTGTAATTTGGTTTGGTTACTGCAGTGTGTTTATATGCTTCAAGACTTTATTCCCTAATAGTTAAATTCATTTATGTCACAGATGCTTGGTTATTGGTCTCCTGCCTCTTCTTAGAGGTACTGTAATTGAGCACCTGTGTGTGGGGACAGAGGGAATTGGGGGTTCTTGATTAATTTTCTCCAGCTATAAATTATTTATTGTCTTGTACCAATCTCTTGTCATCCTCTTTGGGACTCTTTTAAACTGCCGGAGATACCTATTTACTTTTAATTGATTGTTACTCTGTGCTCATTGAGTTTTCCAAGATGACAAACACAGAAGAAATATTAAAACTAGCCATATCTAATTACAATAAGAAGAGGTGGAATAGGATAAATTATTGGTAACAGTGGAGTCTAATCTTATTAGTACTGAATTCCAGGTAGGAAGATCATGTTAGCCTCAAAGAATGGCTAGTGCGTTTAAACTTACTGGGCAAACTGCTGCAGCTGATCCAGTCTGAACACAGGCATGGAGTACCTGAACTCCAGAGATCCCTTCCCACCTCAGAAATTCCATGATTGTGTGACAGAGCTGGCTAAGCATTGAGTTATCTTTCTCATGGAAAATTAGGAAAGAGAATTTGGCTCCTTACAATCTCATGCACAAAAGTTGGCAGTCCCACTACTGATCTGATCCATTTCTCTGATGTAAAATGAACCTCATGGTACTTGCCTTCTTCAGTATGCCACTTGTAGTATGTTTAAAAAAAAATTCTTACTACATTTTGTATTAATGTCATATTATAACTGTCTCTTATATTATACTCTGTCTTCAGAATCTGCCAAGCATTTATCTCACAAGATTACCGAGGCACTTAAAAAAATACCAGCTCTTTAGATGTCCACTTTGTCATTCTGGTTTACAAAAGCCCTTGAATAAGAAGAGAAAAAATTTATCTTGCCACAGGAAAATATTGTCCACACTGTCATGTGGAAAAACACTCTACCTGAAAATATCAAGAGAACAGCAGTAGCTGTTGCCTTATGAGAGCAGAATCATTATAATATACCCAATCAATAGGAAGTCAAAGGTATGGCACCAGAAAAGTCAGGAAAATGATAACAACATTTGGAGGAACTGTTAGCAATATAACGTCAGGCTGAAGGCTCAAGACACTTATAAATGGGTCAGTGGGAGCCAGCATCATCTGTGCAAAATACCAGGATGCAGACAACTCATATTGTAACTGGCTATTCAAGTGACTTTAAAAACTTTTGGAGGGAGCCACGACAGAATTTGTAACAACCTACAGTAATATTTTGGGTATATCAAGAGTGGGGATTTTTTAAAGCATTCAAAACAATATACCTACACTTTACTATATTGAAATTATCAGAGGTAAGAAAAGTGTTACAATTCACCATATCATCTCTATCAGAAACTGTGGACCCTAATTCCGGAAAAAATGTTCATGTTGGAAAAGGAAACTTTTAAAATGAGGATACTCATGTCTCCCTAGAAAATATTTATTTATATAACCCAGAAGGACAACTCACTCAAAATACACATTGTCACACAGGATGCGTACAAGGCCTTATCAGCAGGGATCCAAAGCTATACCATCCCATTAGGTTTTAGTGGGAAATAAAAATGATGATACATAACATACTGCTGTATCTAAAGCTCCTGTCAGTACTGCTGGCGTGTTGTTGCTCAGCTTTGATCAAATTACTTTACACCCATATTTTTCACATGTGATGAGAGATCCACAAGAAGATAATAGAACTCCTCTTTCTTGGACAGTCAAATAAATTCTTGTATCCCCTTTTCAGTTACTATCTGCACACATTTCAAATGGTCTATTACAGCCAAAAGTACCCACTGGAAAGTAAATTATGTAGTTACTTCTCCATATTAGTGCCACTTGCCATTAGCACTATTTTCTGAAACCTATAGGCAAAGAACATGTGATGGAACAGGAAATCTGCAATGAGAATATTAGATGACTTATCCTGATTATTTTTCTATTGAGCTATGCATCTTAAAGTATTATTAACTCCATTCAAAAAGAATGAAGGTACTTTGTACAACACATTTTACACATTTTGGTTAATAGGCATTTGTGTTTACACTTAAATAAAAAAAAATTATATCTGCAATAGTATTTGTTCATTCCATTGCATATTCACCCCCCTCGAAGAACAGAACTCTTTCAGAGAGGAATGGCTCTTAATCTCAGACATATTTTTTATATTTGAACACAATTGTACCAAAAAAACCCCCATAATAACAGAGTAACCATGTATACATTGCAATTGCTTAAAGGAATAATAAGGAGATTCACTCATTTAAACACAATGCACGAAAGACTGGGGGTTTCATTTCCTAACCAAGTATATTGATAGTATTTTAACTAAGCCATCATCTTTATTGCACTTCTACAAAGACCTTATCATAAACCAATGGTGCTTAAGGCATATTAAAATTTTAAGGATTTTCTCTCTCCAAGAATTAGCACAATGCCCCTCTGGCACTGTTTTGAAATTCTCCATTTGCTCCACAAACATTAAAATGCAGGCAGAGCATCAGTGTGAAGAGAGAACACCAAATAAGCATTATTTAGAAGCATTCAAAATCAGCCTAATTGTTCTAAATTATTTCTTGAAGGTTAGTATTATGTTATACAACTAATAATACAACATAAAAGGACAAGAAGTTTTCAAAATTCAAACCAAAGTTACAAAAATTGTAGATATCAGTGCTTTTGCATCACGGTGTAATTACTTTTGATTGGCAATTCTAAAGCAATGCTATCAGCCCTTCTAAAGCAGTTACAATTCCTAAAGATTGGCCCTGTCTTTTCCTCTCTTTCATTTTTCTCTTAATCTGTTGTAGGTGGACAACATGAGTGGTCTTACACCAAGCTAATATTTTTGAGTCAGTGTTGAAGTAAAAGTACATTACTTTTCTTCTTATTCAAGTCACTTTTAGTAATTTCATACCCATCCTAGAAGACAGATTGCAGCTTCTTCAGAAAGATGATCAAAGGGTGTTGAGCTCTTGTTTCAGCTGACTCCTCACTAGGGAGGGTCACACACCATTTCAACAGGAAGACGGAGATCTCAGCAAAGACAAACTGAGCAAGTATGGATGAGATTTTCTGTGATTCAGTCTGACAATAAGTGCCATTAGAGAGTTCATATATTTAGAAGTGAGCTTTAACCTTATCTTTTTTATTTGGTTTATCACAAATGGCATAATCCCAAAGGAGGTCTATCTATTATGCTACCCCCAACAATGTAAATACATGATTAGTTGTAGGAGTTTACACCTACACATAGTTTTCATACATTCTTAAGGTCTGTAAAGTAAAATAAATTTCAATTTTTAAATATAGAGGGTCAAACATGGACCTCTGAATGACCTGGTCTAGTGAAAGGTGACCCTATCCACAGCAGGGAGGTTGGAAATAGGCAATCTTTAAGGTGTCTTCAAACCCAGGCCATTCTATGATTATGATTCAATGAAATAAAACTAATCAAAGGCAACTCCTTAGTAACTTCCAAGAAAAGCAGAGTGTACACTTATGCAAGGCAACTGTAAAATGTAGATGATTTAAACATTTTCTCTTTTTTAGATGAAATGAGTGCAAAAAATGAGTCAAATGCAATCGTAAGGAAACACAATGAAAGGAACAAGAAGGGTAATACAGCTGAGATGCTAAGTTGACTAGATCATAAAGACAGGTGGAAAGGAGGAAGAAATACAGAAAAAGAAAAGGGAAGATGATCTGCATGAGGATTCTGTGAATCAACAGTGTAGAACAGAAAACCTAGCAGGTCTGGGCCACCATCTCTGAGCTCAGTTCTGTCATTCTTCATTAAGGGATTCTGAGATCCAAGTTTCTGCTGCAAGTGATTGCTATGTATTTCCAAAATTATGCCAGGCAGTGCTAATTCTCTCTGTGGTGAAGGTAACTGTTGCCCTTGAGCATAGAATGCTCTTGGAAATGAGTTATCATCTTCAGAAGCAGGGATATGACGCTAATAGAGGAACAGACACTGGCATATGCAGTAGTCATGGGTAATGCTTCATTTACCTCAATAGCTCTCTTTTTCCCTCTCCTTCCAAACTCCTTCCCAGTTACTGACTATTGCTGCACTGAGGTGAATTAGCAGTGCTTTAAAGAGAAGGAGAAAATGGCATAATAAAAGAAGATAGAGAATGCAAAATATGTGAGAAACACACTGCATTGAAAAATAAAATTGCTAAATTAATAAATAAAAACCATGAACCTATTATATTACTACTTACTCTTCAGCTACAACTATGACTAATACTAGCAACACATAGCACAGTCTTTGTTACAAATGAATAATCTAATTAATTACTAATTAGAAAGTAGTTGTTGAAACCTATATGCATAAACACAGACAGATTAGGATGGGTAAATTTAAAAAAAAAAAGAACATAACCCAAATCAAAGCTTACACATATAAACTACTTCTGTACCTGAGTGGCATCCCTGCCCACAGCAGTGGGGTTGGAAATAAATGATCTTTAGGGTCCCTTCCAACCCCAAACACTCTATGATTCTATAAATGTTTGCATTTAAATAATACCTGCTTTGTTTCAGGTAGACGAGGCAGATGGCTGAAATTTGAATATATAGTCTAAGTCTTAGCCCTGGTGAACATTTCTTCAAATGGAGCTTGACTGCCTTTTCTTTTGCTCAAATATAATTAGGAATAAATTCATTGAAGTTGGAATTATAATTAGACATACCTTGTGACACATGAAGAAACTGCTCTATTGCTATCAACACAATATTCATTAATTTTCACGAATTTATTAAAAATGAAACATATCTAGTGGCTTGTTTTAGAGCAAAATATGTGATTTAGCTCAGGGTAGTTTCAATCAACTCAAAGTTGATTTCTTTAACGGGAATCTGAACACAAGGTGTGACTTCATATATGCATCAAATGTGTCCTCATATTCTGTCACTGTCATGACAGACAAAAGGATATGAAACTCTGACTGGTCCTTTTGACTGCTTTGAGGCACACACAGACCAGAGACATTCAGTCAAGGAAATCATGCTAAATCCAGTGCAAAGCTAAAACTCCTGACTTCACATAAGGCAGACATAAATGCCAACATGACCTGCTTTGATCTGCTGATCCTTTCCCATTGGATTTCATTATTTATTAATGTAAATTTAGTTCATAACTTCTGGTACTTTACATTCAAATTCCTGCCCTTAATGAGTTTTATATAACTATAACAAGGACTGCTGCACACTAAAACTCTCTCTATCCACAAATTACCCTCCCCCCCATCCCACCCAAATCACCTGCTTAACATCTCAGATCCACTTTAGAATTTATCTCTGAAAGAACACATCTCTTGATTTTTGATGGCAGCAGGCACTAAACTTCTTGAAATCCTTTGCATGCAAATGTTATATGCCAATGTCAATAATGTTCAGCTCATCGTATCTTCATTGATCCAAACTGGTTTTGACCAGTCTCACCCCTCAGTGTGTTCTAGGAGATATGTCCATTTTTTTTGTACTAAGTGATAGTGAAGTGAATTAATTCCTTAATTTTGATGCAACATCCTTGACAGCAGACTCCCTCAGTGTAGGAGGGTAATCAGAAAACCTGTGCAGCAGGAACCAGAGCAGTACAGTGCAGGGGAATATTGTCCCCAGTTTAGACAGCTTTGGAAAACTAAACTTTGATTTCCTTGCTCTATTAAATCTCCTACAACTATCAGGCTGAATTTGCTGTGTCTGTATACTTCTCCCTAATCTTCTTTGACACAATTCTCTTTCTCTTCATATCTACTCACTGTTACTCCCTTATCCTTGCTCATATTTTTACCAACAGGTGGACAAATCAAGTAAACCTAAGAAACATGTTCACTGTAGCAGAAAACGAAAGCATCCACATCAAAAAGAGAAAAGCAGAAAAGAAAAAAACGTACATTGACTCACAGTTTCATTAATGCACTCAGCCTTTAGCTGAGATTTCATGAGGTAAATGGCCCAAATCAGGCTACAAAGACATTTGAAAATGCATATATATCTTAAGGCTCTATATGGTATTTGGCTTTAGAACAATTATTGGAGAATTCAATTAATTTTGCGGGGTACTTTATGCTGATCTGTACATGTCATAAAAGAGAACTTCAGGCAAAAATAGTGCTGTCTTTTGGCAAGAACATTGCAAAGCAAAGCAGCTCTCCTGGGACACTATTGCTAGTATTTCCTCCTATAGGCAGCTTGGGGAACTGGAGAGGAGACAAAGGAGAGAGAGAGTGCGCTGTTAGCACTGAATACCTTTCAGCTTTACAATTGCCTTTGGTAATGACTCTCGAGTAGCCATTTTGGGGGGAGTTCATCAGCATAAAGGCAATTTGTACATGGTCAATCTGAAGAAACAAAGATCTTAGACAAAGTTCTGTGTGATCTTAGACAAAGTTCTGAACACAGTTCTGTTCAAATAATCTGGAGAGAGAGAAAAACTAAATAAACAGGACTGATATTTCCATATTACTTTGATTTGTTCCAGTGAATGCAGTGAAGGAGCAAGGGGTCTGAGATCTCAGATTAGGGATATTCTTAAACCTCACTTGTACTCACTAAATAGAGTATAGTGAAGTCCAAGAGCATCAGTAAATGTGTCCCATGGATACAAGCCTTAACACATCCATTCTACAGCTGGATGAAGCCATGTCATAGTAAACTACCAGAACCCAATAATGTCCCTCTAAATTACATGAATCACTTGCTTTCCTAAAAAAACAAACCTACAAATTGCTAATGAGCAGAGGAGTCTGAATCAACATTTTTGTCTCTTTCTATAAGCTTTCTTCATTTCAGTGTGAGGAGACATGAGAAAGGAACCCTTTGCTGCACAGTTATTTGTATCCTTAATATATGCCTCCATCCACTTAAGGAATTCATTTTAGGAAGGTGTAGTGGTTTTAGCTAGGTCTCAAATTGGCAGGCTCAGAGAATCTACTTGGATTGATAGAGACAGCTATCACCTGACTGGGGAACCAAGGAAATATTTTATACCAGATGACGCAAACCCAAGATATGATACAGGAGTAGGAGTTGTTTTTTCATGGCCAAAGTACAAGCCGGACGTGGTGCAGCTCCTGTCTTGTTAGAGTAGGCCCTGCTCTTGGTGCCGCTGCTTGCATTTTGTTTGAGTTCAGGGAAGTAGAAACATTTTGTTGTTACTCTTTCTGTTCTTTGTTGAGTGTCTTTTGGGGTGCTTATAAAACTACAGTGATAAAATCTGTTTTCACTGGGGAGTGGGGAAGTTATTTTTTGTTATTCCTAGCTTGTGTAAGTGCATGTTATATTGTAGTTTTACTTTTCCCTTTTCTGTATAAATATATGTAGCTAGTTTAAGCATAAATTTAGTTTGAGAGGGTTTTTTCCCTTTCTGTCTTTTCTTGGTGAAGGGAGAGAGGTTCTGACTTGGTATTGATCAGTTGGCATTTTGCCAGCTCAACCCAAGACAGAAGGATATAGTTGCCTAAACATTAGTGTCTAATGATCTTTGAGACACTCCAAGGAAGTAAAGATGTATATGTAAAGCTGACAGATATCATAGAGGACCTACAAGGGACTTGTACCCTTCAGTAACAACAGCTGGGAGCCAGGCAGCATAGCCTACACCATCTCATGAGCAAGAGGTTATTCATACATGACTCAAGTGCATAAAGCTATCAAGGTATTTATAGAAACTCTGACTCTGTCAGAGACACAGACTGTAAGGACAGATCTGATGAGTAGTTTGAAGGACAGTAAGCATGAAATTAGCCCAGAGAAGGAATTTCCTTTCCATCCTTCTTCCTCCTTCAGCACTGGGCTGTTGGCACTGTTAAATTCTGTAGATATTTAATAAAAGCTAACATCTGTGCCTTGCTTGCTTCCAATTACAGAGCTTCATCCTAGGGCCACTTCGGAGCCTCTTACAGACACTGATGCTTGAAGCACAGCTATAACAAAAGAATGGACTGACAGTTTTTTCTGCCTCTAGCTACCTATATGTTCTTTTTGATTTTATTTGCCTCAGTTTTGTTTTTGGTTGGCCACCCTAAATGACCAGCCTGCAGCAATGGCACCCCTGTAGGAGACTATTTGATCAATGTTCTCTCTATGCAAGGCCTTCCAGGAACAGAAAATATCAGTGAAGGATGCTTCCATGCCCCAGTTACATGCAAATACTTATCATCCCTGCTACAGCACTGTCACAGTTGCTGAACTGGCTAGAGAGAATAACAGGGTTTCTTTGAGTATAAGCCATGACAGATATTGTGAAAGTAGTTTATAATTGTTAACCATGAACTCCATATATAAAGGTTATTTCAGAATTCCTCTATAGAGCTACTTTAAGGATAAAATTCACTTCAGATCATAGTCAGCATCTGTCAGTGAGAAGAAAAAGCTGGAGAAACAAAAACTATCCAATTTTATCCATTCTTGTCTCTCTAAGAGTCTTCTTGGATAGTTAGATGACTAAGAAGGAAGAGTTTAGAACCTTTACATTTATAAAGTAGACAATATGAAATGAGAAAATAGAGGAAGGAAGAGAAAATGTAAAAGGAAAATAAAACAGTTCAGCGGACATCTGAGTTATATTGAACCAGGCATGCCTTCACTATCTAGCAAGCACTTGCTACTTCCTTAAATTCAAATGTTACTTGAGTTTTCAGGCTCTAAATATTCAAGTTTTTCTTTAATGGTAATGTTGGCCTTTCCCAAGTCATCACTGTTAGTGCTGATCGTTCGATTAGATCATTAGGAAGTCAGCTATCATGTAAACCAAATATTTAGGCTTATTTTCCTATGCAATCAATTATAGATATAACATAAAAATTCTTAAAACTGTTGTACATTAAAGGAATTGACATTTGTGTCTAGTTCTATACCTTTCCTGTGCAATTTGTTAACATACTTATATACTTACAAATAGTATGTATTTCTTGTAGACATTACATAAGAAATATCAAAAATGGTGTAAACTAAAGTGCATTTTGGTACATAAATTTCTGCAATTATTTTGGACTGCATTTACATAAACTAAAGAATGTGGCTCTTTCCATTTTTTTTCCATACCATCCAAGATATCATTTTCATAATGCTGTGAAAAGTCACATTTTAAAAACAAGGCCTTTCAGAAGTACCCAGGAAGAAAAATAGTGACACATTTGGCAACTCTGAAATTCTTGGATTTGAGTTCTCTTCTATAAACTGGCATGTGCATTACCAAGGAGCATTATTGACCCAGCTCAGAAATGTATATATAATTTTCTGTGTAAATGTAGAGATAAGGTTTTTTGTTTGGTTGGTTGGTTGTTGTTGTTGTTGTTGGGGTTTTTTTGCTGCACTACAAAATGTTACTCTGGGGAGATGTCTGGTATTCCCATTACACTAGTCAAAGCCAGGCTTAACACAAGGCATTGCAAGCAAGAGGAATAGGCTACTTGCATGCCAAGAATTGAGGTTAGAACCAACACTCCTTGAAACACAGTAGATTTTTCCTCTTTTCCCCAAGGACCTCCAGGTTATTCAGCAAATGGAGCTGAACCACTCTACCATTTTTCAGTCAGTGTGAAATGGGCCCTAAATGGAAAAGTAGTCTGACTGTGACACACAACTTCAGACACTGATTTGTCATCCAGCTCAATGAAATGTTTTACTGAAGAGAACTGAGAAAGTAACTTTCTTTTCATATTCATATCTTCAATTAATTATAGTTTCAGTCTCAATGCCAAAGAAAAAAACAGAATAGACAGTCACTACTGATGAGCACTGGGTCAAAGAAAAGCTGAACACACACTAATTGAACGTCCTTCTTAATAGCAACTAGAACTACATAAGGTCTGCTTTTCATAAATATGAAGTTGATTATAAGATAATTTATATACCTTTTTGAGCAATTGGTATAGTTTTTATATAGACCTAGACACCCTCTTATAAAAATCAGAACTACAGAATACCTGTAAAGAATATGTATGGATCTTTTTCTTATTATTTTAAATTAAATGCAACAAGGAGTCATTAATTCTTACTCCTTTAAAATCAGTAATCTTTCTTCAGAAAATATGGCTTCCTAATACACAGTGTAAGCTGGACGCAGAAAACCTTTTTTATATTTGAAATGTCAGAAGGTAAGTCCATTTCTTTGAATACTTTTAAGGCTAGAAATTGGAGCTCTATGCTACTGGAAAGAATCAGTTTCCCAGTTTCTAACTTTGGAGTATCCCATGATACTGGATGTTAATGTCATGACATTTTAGATATAGAGAAACTCTTTTAAGTTATATTTAGAGATTTCAAAGGCTCCATCTGAAACTTTCATACAATTAGACCTACAGTAAACAGGGAATCTAACTTCATATTAACAGTGCAAGAGATAATCCATAAACATAATTTAATGCTTTGGAACGCACCTAAAATAGTTGATTTCTAACATATGTGGCATGTACAGAAAATATGATATGATTATACATTAAAGGTTTTCTCACCCTAAATGTAGGTCATCCAGAACAAATACAACCAACAGCAAAGACTTTCAGAAAAGGTAACCTAAAATGAAAATTTACAGTCCAGACTGAGAGTTCTAAAGAAGTCAGCCTTGTCTGTTAGTTAGTTAGTTGGTTAGTTAGTTAGTTAGTTAGTTAGTTGGTCAGTCAGTTAAGTCCATAGAACCAATATTTCTCTTTGAAGTTGCAGCTTTTTTTCATGGCAAAATGGAGATTATAATATGGCATCTGCCCCCACTCTCCACAAAACTTTCTTGG
>VWZD01000528.1:48960-76007 GCA_013396695.1 Sakesphorus luctuosus | reverse complement strand
GACTTTGATTTGCAGTACAAAATATTTAGTGGATGAACAAATCCAAATGTGTCTGTTATTGAGATTACATTTGGACATATGGTTTCCCTTTTCCAGAGTTATTTCATTCCCTTACGAGAAAAGCTAAATGAACGCATTCCTTTCTGTCCACCTAAATGCATACTGTCCACAAACTCAGACACAGACATCCCTAGAAAATATTTTCTCTGAAGTACATTTGTTTTCATTCATTGCACTAAGCATAAAAGTATTTGAAATCCCCATTTTTGTTTTCCTTCATTTTTGTTTCACAAACTGTTAATTAGAAAAGATATTTCATACAAATGATTAGCTCGTATCTGCTTTGACACTTGAAAGGTTACAGCAATAGGAAAAGGAAGAGCTTTAATTAAAGAATGAATTATTGAATACTCCATTTTAATTGATGTGGCCTTCTGCTATTATTTTGTGTGTTTATAGATACTTTATGTGATTCTGTAATCAAGATCACACACAAAAACAAGTCTTTAACTACTGAGACTAAAGAATGAAGGGCTGCTGTATGATCACATTCAGCCATTTAAGTTCAAGAATCATGTGAAGTGTGGTTTCCATGACAACAAGTTACTAATTGCTAACAGAAAATAAAGCAAAAATCAACCTTGACAGAATTTGGCAGTGACGTGGAAGCTGAAAAACCTTCAAAATATGACAATTTTCATGTATGATGAAGCAATGCAAGCAACTCCACCTTTTGAAATGTGAAAGCACTCAGAGTTCCAGGGTTATTTTGGATTTGGCAAAGCTGTCTGTGTACAGTAGTCACTGTACATTACACTTGATAGTCAACACCTACCTAAGCAACAGATAAGTGGAGATGTTTGTGATGAGGTGATGAAGGATTTTTGCATCCTTGGGCGACAGATCAGCAAAGGAAAATGCTGTGGAGAATGCATGAAGTAAAGAAATGATAAAAGATAATAACAAGATTTTAGCATAAATTCACAGGGTAAGAAGAAAAACAAATTAAAGGAGATCAGAGAGGGAAGAAAAGAAGCATACTCATACATGCCTCCCATGCTAACTTATTAGTGAGGGTTTCAGATACCTCTAGCTTGAAGACAGAAATAGTCTTTTGAGACTAGGGAAAACTACTTGGGAAGCATAATGGTAGCATTCAAAATTTACAGATTTATGAACTGCTGCATATCATTTGTAAAAATTGCTTCAGCCTGAGTTGCCTTTCACAAGCTCTGTAAGTCGACTCACTGGGTCACTAGGAGTGAACAAGAACATTTTGATAAATTCAGTTTCCATGACAATGAATTAGGCATGGAAAAGGGGGAGGTGTTGAAAGATCTGTGTTCTGTAGAATACTCTTCAAATGTTTGCCTGTTTTCATTTTTAGCCATTTAGTTCTCATGGCTCTGTTCCAGGAGTCTTTAATTCACCAGTAGCTGTTTTTCCTCCGCAGATTAGAGAAGCAATTCATCAGTGAATGTTTCACTCAGTGGCCCCATCTAATGTAAGAGAATATAAAAATGATTTTTTCAATTATGCTTTTTTGTTTCTTTAGAAAGAATGCATCATTTTCTTGCTGTTGTTCCACTCTAACCTGGCTACAGAATACTTAATCCTTCTTATTTATTACTCACTATTGTGCTTAGGAGTACAACTGTAACTTGCAAGACACAGAGAGTTCATTTTAAATACCCATGAGCCCCCAAAACAAAACAAAACAATGATTAGGAGTTTGCTTCAAAAGGAACAAGTCAGTTGAAGTATGTCATATTCCAAAGCTTGTGATAGCCTACGTCAATGGGAACTGCTGAGAAAAAGACCTCCAAAAACAACTGGCATTTATTTTTTATAGAAGTGCTTAATGTTATTTTTCATTCGTCTGCCTTTTAAAAGGTTAAGCCAGTTGGATATTTGTTAGTGTCAGAACTGAAGTCTGCTTATATTTGGGAATGTCTTTCTGCCATTTTCAGTGGGTCCAGTGTGAGAGCCCTATACTAATAAGATTAAGAGTGAAGTTGTTTAACCATTCACAAAACATAATTCAGAATAAAAAGTAGCAGAAGATCAGGAGAGCTGTTTCCACTGGCTATTGGGATTGATAATTTTCCATTCGGAGACAATTGAGAAAAATTTGACTCCTTCAGAAAGTAAATCTGTTCTTCATACCTCCAGCCATATGTTCCCCATTGCCATAAATAGAAATTGAAAAGACACCTTTTTTGCACTGTCATATCATGTGCTGCACAAGAAATGGAAGGGTGTCAACAAGTTATTAGTGTCTGTGACAGCCCAGCATTGGCTAAAATATCTGAATGACTTGCAAAAGAAAGAAAATCTTACTGGCAGGAAAAAAAAGGCAAAAAGGAAAACACATGCAGGGGAGGAGAAGAAGAGGAAGGGGATGGTGAAAGAAAGGAGCAGGCAGAGGGAGAGAGAAAGAAGAGGGAAAGAGATATAACTCTTTTATGTACCTCTGCAAAACTGTTTTATGTCTATGTTAGTAAGAGACCAATTTCTATTCACTAATGTATACCTACAGGTATATGTTGTATGATATTTGCATAGCTGTTTTGTTTTATCTTTCCATAGGTAATTCACACATACAGGAATATTCACTAATAACTGCATCTTTTCACTCAGTTGTGCAGCCTGGGGAAGAGCAGGCTTCAGAGACACCTCACCACAGACTTCCAGCCCCCTTAAGGGGACTCATAAAAAGGAGGGAGAGGGACTTTTTCTATAGGGAGATAGTGACAGGACAAGGGTCAACAGATTTTAACTGAGAGACAGCAGGTTTAGATTACATGTTAGAAAGAAATTCTTTGCTCACAGGGTGGTGAGGCACAGGAACAGGTTGTCCAGAGAAGCTTTGGATGTCCCATCCCTGAAAGTGTTCAAGAGCAGGTTGGATGGGACCCTGAGCAGCCTGGTCTAGTGAGTGTCATCCTTGCCAATGCCAGGCCTGTTGGAACTACATGCTCTTTAAGGTTCCTTCTAACACAAGCTGTTTCACAATTCTGTGATTTAAAACTGTATTGCATGTGAAGCATCTATTCCATCCTGAAAAACTTCTAATTGAAAAGCTATGACAATTTTCCAAAATGCAAATGCCATTAGTACTGGACTGTTGTGAAAATATTGCAGGATGGAAAACAAAGTAAGTGTTTCAGACAATGAGACTTAATTGTTCTGAAGCAGTCCCTCAAAAAAGAAAACTAAAAGCAAGAAAAGATGAATCCAGGCTGATTGATACTCAGTAAATCAGTAGCCTTGAGTCTCTCAGTCTTGATTTATAATAGCAGGAGCAGTTGCCATCAGGCATTGCAGTGCATGTGGACAAGAATAGTCTAATGACTTCTTTGTTATATCTGCCATGTAGAATTGTTTCAACATTTTTAATTCAGACGTGAATGACGTATGTTAATAGCTCCACACTTCCACTCCTGGAGCCAAGGAATGTCTGCAGGTACCATAAGTTCAGGTCCCATTGATATTCATGGTGAGTAATCGCTCAGCCTGCTGTTTTCAGTGAAGCATGGTACAAAGCCCACTGCGAAAGACAGGTGTCAGGGGCTTCTTCACTCTGTCCATGACCTTCAGTTGGCACTAGACACTGTGATGCGTCTTGTCTTGTTAACATTTTAACAGGTGAGAGATGGATAAACAACAGTTCTCTCAGACCTGTAGATTGCTAATAAGTGTCACAAAATACACACCAGAGCTCAGGTGCAGATCATTAAATAGGAAGCAAGAATGGGAGGAATAATGACATGTCAATCTACCTCAAATCAAGTTTGACACTCCCATGATACTAGTTAGCACCATGCACAGGGAGTTTTGCCTTCTGTTCTTTTGAACTTGAACCAGGAGCACAGCACTGGAACTTATTTCCAGATGCTTTTGGTTAAAATTTGAGCCCCTGCTCAAATTAAGGAAGAAAAGAAGAACATTCAAAATTTCATCTTTTTTTTTTTCTAATAAAGGTTTAAGTGATCTAGTCAAGCACTGTGAACTTTAACTAATAGTTTCATGCTACAGTAATGGCACCAATTATTTGAATTCATTTCCCATACTGACAGCACAACTCAGGCATACTCCAGACCATGACATTTTAAGTGACTGGTGATTTTCACTTGTGCTTTCTACAATACACTCATTGAACTACAGAGTGGAATATACACACATCTCTGTGCATATGTGTCTGTGTAGACTACAGCTCATGCTACTTGTACTTTTTCTGCTACGTGGAGAAATATATATTTTTAAAAGTGCACTATCCTTGGAATATGTGTTTTCCCATGATAAATTTGATCAAAAAGGGAAATACATGAGATGTAAACCAAAAATTCCTAAGCTTTCATTGCTGCAGTCAAGCCCATGTGATTCTAGTCTTTATCCTTACTGCTGAATTTTATAATCTAAGGATATGAAGCATAGCTAATAAATAGGAATGGTAAATCCAGTACTGAGCAGAAAATTAGTCAATTTTTTTTAAAGGATCCTGTATGTCTCATAGCAACCACACACCTAGTCATTCAATTTCTATGTGATAATTCTTATACATAAAAAACAAATCACCACCTTCCCCTCCAATGTCCTACAAGCAGAGTGTCTTGGTTTGAGGAGAAAAACCAAAAATGTTTACCCACCAGCGGGGGAGGGGGCCTCCTCCACAATAATCACGCCACTCTTTATCAAATTTAGAAGAAGGAACTTTAATACAAGAAGGATAACTGTTCTTAACTGCTATATATATCTATATATATTTATGTAAACAGACCAGAGCAAACCGCTTCCCCAACAAGAGAAAAAACAAACAACCAAACAACCAACCAAACAAAAAGGTTATACTTATGGCAGTATCAGTGTTACAGTCTGGGGCAGCCTGCAGTCAGCAGTGAGGCACAGTCCGGNCTCCCAACCCCCCTTCCCCCCAGCCGTGTGTAGTCCCCAAAAACAAAAGAGACAACCTGCCCCCACCCAAGAAATCAGCAGTTAACGACTCTTTTTGTTAACTCCTGGCATGGGCAGTTAGTGGCAGGGGAGAGAATTTACATAAGAATTCCAAACTACAACACAGAGATAGAACCACAATTTCAAAAGCTGTACCTCTGAATGGGAAGAGACTTATTCTTGCTGCTGCTTATGCAGTGTTACTTGAGGTTTGTAAAATTGGAAGCTGGTCCCAGACAATTCACAGGAAAATGTGACAGGAAATACCTCATGAGTCTTCTCTTCTTTCGGTTCACAAATGCATAGTTGGAAATTTTGTTTCAAACTAGGGCAAGGTTAGAAGTGTCAAATTTGTCTGGATTTCCCGCATGGCTTGGAAATCCAGTCCTGTATGAGGCAAAACTGGACTCCAGCATGTGTTATGTTATTCTGATGCTTCATTATGCCTTGGCAAGACCACTTCACAATGATGTTTGCTTTGACTTAATTTCACTTAAGGGATAAAACCTGCAACTGAAAAGTTGACAGCTTGTTTCTCCTGAGTTTAAGATACGGAATCATGTTAACACTCGAGTATTACCACTGACTTCAAGCTGACCTAGAAACCAGACCATAGACATAATTTACAACCATGGAACGGAGACCAAAGTAGCTCTGTGGAATGACCAATCTATATATTTAGTAATCAATCTCTTTTTTATTTAATGAGTTTTGCAAAAAAAATAAAATCCATATTTTTAAAAATAGAATATTTTCTTTAAAAATACACCTCTGCAGGCAGTGTGTTACTAATAATATCTCCACGCATCAGAAGATGAATTAGCATTATTCATCTGTGCTATTTCCAGTCATGTTAGAAAAGTAAATTAGACAATGTGAATATGTTTTCCCCTTTTCTGTCATATCTGTTAGGAACTCCTATATACAATCTTCATACAACTGTGAGTGAGGTTTTTATTTTAATTTGGGTTTAGGGGTGTGTGGTTGGTTGGTTGGCGAGGGGGGAGGGGTTGGTTTGTTTGGGGTTTTTGTTGTTATTTCTGTTTTGAGAATTAGGGGAAGTTCCTGAAAAATAGAAATGAAACTTTTACTAGATCTACCTTTGTAGAAATCTTGTCAGTGTTCAAAATCAGTAAAACCTAACTTCAATAAATGGTATTAGGTTCTCAATAGTGCTGAATTCAATAGCCCTCTTGTAACAGTGTTATAGTTTAAGCACTGCTGCAGGCCTATACTAGTCTTGAACATGGGATCAAAGAGATAAAAGCAGAGTGACGGCATCTCTTTCACTTTATATTCTGCCACTCTAAGGATCTTTACATGAGTTCGATTTTCTGTGACATTTGGCATTGATTTTTTTAACATATCTTTTGCATCAATGTTTTTTCAGGAACCTCCTCCAAGGAAGATGACATCGGAATGAGTTAGGAGTATGTGTGTCTAATGCATGAAGGGCTATGG
Organism: Sakesphorus luctuosus; assembly: GCA_013396695.1. NCBI lineage: Eukaryota > Metazoa > Chordata > Aves > Passeriformes > Thamnophilidae > Sakesphorus > Sakesphorus luctuosus. Next base: position 69,593 of record VWZD01000528.1, on the reverse strand, counting down.
GATGTTTACCCACCACCACTACTAAGGATTTGTAGGCAGTGTGCCAAAAGAAAGATCTCCGTATTCAATTGACTGAGTATTTCTGTGTCATCAAGCATGAAAGGTAAGAGTTTTTCATTCAAGTATAGCAAAACAGTACCTATCAAGGTACAATCTTCAACCAGGGGAATTCAGTGACAAAACTAACATGTCAAAACACTGATCTAACCAGTTTAGACTTCATTCAGACTTATTAAAGGTCTACTGTAACATATTACAAGTCATATTTTTGAAGTGAGTGGGTGACTCTCACTGTAACTTTTTGTCCAGAACTCCATGATATACATATTTTTTTTTTTCCCAAAGCTCAGCACATTCACTGCTGAACACTTCAGAGATCTGGCTGTTTTTCTCGTGAGATAAATAAAAAATGAACTCTCTTTAAAAAGCTCTTCTTACATACCAAAATATAAAAAAATATCACAACTTGTGTTTTTCGTTGCTTCCAATCTTGTATAGATGGCTAAGAAACCAAATAACAGTACAGAACTCAACATGAACAGTTAACAAGACTAAAAACTAAGTTATTACAAAAATATTGATATTCAACTACTTTTTGCTCTGCTTTAGAAAGGAAATGTAGCTTAAAAAAAGAGTCATAGAATGACAGAAGAGTGGGTGGAAAGCTGCCCAGTGGAAAAGGACCTGGGGGTGCTGGTCAACAGCCTGCTTAACATGAGCCAGCAGTGTGCCCAGGTAGCCAAGGCGGCCAATGACATCCTGGCCTGTATCAAGAATAGTGTGGCCAGCAGGAAATTATTGTCCCACTGTATTCATCACTGACGAGGCCACACCTTAAGTACTGTGTCCAGTTCTGTGGCCCTCCATTCAGGAAGGACATTGAGGTGCTGGAGTGTATCCCGAGAATATTAACAAGGCTGGTGAAGGGTTTAGAGTGTAAATCCTGTGAGGAGTGGCTTAGGAAGCTGCAATTATTTAGCCTGGAGAAGGGCAGGCTCAGAGGAGACCTTATTGCTCTCTATAAACTACCTAAAACGAGGTTATAGCCAGCTGGGGATCCGTGTCTTCTACCATGTAGCAAGTGATGAGACAAGAGAACATAGTCTTAAGCTGCACCAGTTGAGGTTTAGCTTAGATATTAGGAGGAATTTCTTCACAGAAAGAGTGATTTGATATTGGAATGGGCTGCCATGGAGGTGGGCACAGTCCCTGGAGGTGTTTAAGGAAAGGCTGGACATGGCACTTAGTGCCATGGTCTAGTCAACATGGTGGTGTTTGGTCATACATTGGACTCGATGATCTCAGAGGTCTTTTCCAACCTAATTGATTCTGTGATTCTGCTATTCTGCAACATGAAATCTTCTGCTGCCAGGTTGTACTTTCATGAACACATTCAATTTTTATTTATGTAAGCACAAATTAATTCTACCTATCTGTCTACTCAATAATGACCACATGATTTCCAGAAAGAAGTTTGGACTTTAGAAGAACTGAGTATTCTTTTGTTTTGAGGGTCTTTACATAAAAATGAAAATATATTATGAAAAAGAGACCGCTAGACAAGAAATTGGCAAATGGTTATATTGGTTAAGTGCCTAAAAATCAAGAGCAAATGAAATCAGGACCAGTCTGGTTCCCTGAACATGATACTATTCACACAAACACTCTTTACAGAAGAAACTAAGTCTGGCCATTGACTGAGTCTGCAGCTGACTCTTCCGTAGCTCAAGTGAAATCCTCAAACACCGAACTTCAGATCATTCAAGAAAGGCATAAATTTTATCCACCCACAATATCTAAATTTAAAAATAAAAGTAATTTAAAATTACATATTTTCACACAAGCTTTTATTTACAATAGATTAAGATCCTGAAGTCATTTTAGATTGAAGACACATTATTTAAAAAATTCTGACATTTCTTTTCCACATTAGCTATGCAGTTACTCTACACAATCAGGTCTTGCTTTACAAGCTATAGCCAGCAGCCCCATAACTGGAAAAAGGAGATAAAGCCAACAGTCTCTAGGAGGACTAAATTCAGTTAAATATTAGAACTGAGTAATTGATGTTGTCAAAGACAACCATGTGGTACATGTGGGACTTTTTCAGTCTGAAATATAGAAGAACCACCTGATGTGATAACTGAAGAAAGAGCCTCCCTTTATGTTGATAAAATCCTTATTCATCAAAAAATAACAAGTGAGAACAACACAAGAAATTCAGTTGGGAAATTTCATTAGTAGTATGAAAACTACATTTGGCCCAGCCTGAACTGGAAAAAATCTACTACATTCATCAACATGGCTGGCAATAATTTTTTGTAGGAAGTTGATGAAAGAATTATAATTAGTAAAATTAGTTGACAGTCTGGATGTCCTAAGCCTAAGCAATAATGCACTGGGAAGTAGTTATGTAAAGACAATTGCAAAAATGTGTTGAATTAATTTTCTTATATTTATTGTTATATCTAAGCCAGTGCCTTGTGCCTCAACTGTTGTGCATACTGTATGTTTCTGTTACAAGTTTGTCTGTACAGAATTCTCATTCAGCTCTCAAAATGTAGTTTTCTCACTACTTTTTTTTCTTTTATTCAAGGATAAATGTATTTGTTATGATCAATTCAAGGAAGGTCCTATTTCTTACAGAGTGCTACTACAACAACATGTCTCAACAGAAAAATACAAGCCTTCTTCACCTCACGAACCACTTTTTATTTATTAATTTGAGTTTGTGCTTGTACTACCGTTTATATGGTGGTGATATCTCACCAATTTCTACATCAGTAGGCAGGTCCCTTTGGCACCACGATCCACTATTTTCTTTCAGAAGACAAGTAGCAATATGAAGCCATATAGTCATGGGTTTTTTTCAATAAACAAAAAATAGGCAATGTAACCAAACTGTTATATGTTAAACCTGCTGTGTAAGCAGACAGCAGAAATGGCTTTTGTAGGTCCCATAAAATCTTTTCAGATGCCTTATTTACAATAAAATTATAAGCAACAATGTTGCAGTTGTGGTAGTTTCAGCATGTAAGAGACAGGAGGATTTGAATTTATGTCATCATAACATACAGAACGTCAATATTTAAGTCTTTAGACATCTTTCCTTACAGTTAAAGGTGAAAAAAGAACTCCAGAATTAATTCCTCCCACATACCCTAAATGCCTTCTTTAAGATGAGGTAAATTCCCATCTGGAGTTGTTTACTTTTACAAATGCAGTTTACTGAGGCTAACACATATATTGTAATCTGACCATAAAACCCTTATCGGAAAAGAAAGAGTTCTTAATAAAGGCTGATTGGGAGAAGCTATATATCTCATATCTTCCAGTAAAATTAGAAATAACGGTGTCTAACCCTGTAAATGGACTTTGTGCCTGGAAGGGTACTTACGCGGGTTTTTACTCGGTAAACTGTCTTAAAAAGCGGTTTGTCCTTATAGACATTGTGCCTTTACAGACCTTTATGTTATTCAGCTTCAGAATGCTTTCAGTTTTCACTGGACCCCTGGGTTCCTCTCTGTGTTGGCCAGGTGATATGGCTGGGGCTTTGAAGCCTGTACACTATGTAGGTTATGGTTGGTGTCTGAGTTTTCATACTAAGCTTAAAGCCCACTTTCTTTGCAGCACTTTGGTTCCTTTCAGATATGTTGTTTTACAATGAATAGTATTTTATGATTTTTTAATCTTATATTTACATGTCTTTCCTACCCAAGGAGATAATTCCAGTACAGCTTAGGCATATTTTACTGAAGGATCCAAGAACATTTATACTGAATCAGTCCAGATTTAATATTCTTCAGTGATTTTTTTTCCTTTTTCTAACTCAACAGAACCAACAGATTCATCATACATTTATGTCAATGCAAATGGTGGAGATAGGAAGAGGGAATTGAAAACAATTTTCCAGTCCTTTGGGGACATGTGGTTATTATTGCTCTGCAGCAGCTCCTGCTGGAACAGGACACGTGTCAGTCCCACACTGTGCCTGCCAAACCTGCTGCCTCATGGCTGGTTAGTTGTGTTACAGTACAGTCATCAATGACATCCAGGTACACCAAAACCTGGAACTGGTTCTGCCATCTACAGATGCAACTGCTCACTCTTATCACAATGAGGCCTGAATTCCAGAAGAATAAGTAATGCTTATGATCCTTTTCTGACATATTCATAGCCTCAAACTATAAGGAAACTGAAAAATATTGGTGTAAGAGAAGCAACGCCACACAGTGTAAGATAAAGCACTCAAGAAAAGCTTTACTTAAAGTACATGTCATGACATAGTGTCCAAGGAACATTTTTCACTGAGTGAAAGCATGCTAAATTATGCTAGTACTGACTTTTCTTCTGTGTGGTTGCTGACAGATGTTTGGAAAAGAAAATCTTCCTTTCTGCTTGACCTTAAAAGCTGTACATTGTATATTTACAACACTAAACAGTAAAACAGTGCAGCAAAAAGGGGAGTTCTTTAGTGATAGAAACCAAATATTTTTGCTTTGTTGCTCAAATTACATAGAAAAATATTAAAAGTTGTTTCTCCTAGTAATATCAACAACAATAACAAAAATTACAATAATAATAATAATACGACTTATCACTTGAAATGCGTAACTAGAGAGAAAAAAAAAGCCATTGATTCCAATTTGTTTCTCCATACCTCTGCAATGGAAATAGAATTCCATAGGCAAGTTATGCTAAAAACATATCTATTTTCTTGTATTTAGCATCATATTTAAGCCATTTGTCCCAAACAGCTCTGTAAAATGCGTACATTTCTGATAGGGGTAATATTCCCTCAGGTTTAGGCTGAATGAAAAGCAGTAGTAATAATTTACATGAAAGTAATTCATGTAATGGGGAAAGCTGAAGGAAGTAGGTGTGGGGAAGAGAAGGGATGGAACAAAGGAAGACATGAAACATAACACAGGAGACAAACTGATTTAAAGACTTGGAATAACTGGTTATTTTTGCACTAGGAAAACTGTTTTAAGGAGGCAGAGTGATGAAGTTTTAAACAATGACAGGCACAAAAATACAAGTAGCCTCAACAGGAAGAGTACACTGCAAGAGAAGACAAGAAGTGCCTCTGGGTTATATCCACAGAGAGTTTCATGTCTTGGAGTTGTTAGAGAAGCAAACAGTATTCTTCTGTAATTTCTCAGGTTCAAGTGGACAACTGCACTTTTCTACATTTTAAGAGACAATCAGAGAAATGTCAGTTTTTTCACATTCCTCTGACACATAGTACACAGGCAACACAGGCTTGGACAATAACATATATTGAAAAACAGTAGTGAGCTCAGGAAAAGTAGGACTACAGAACATGTGGAGTTGGTCAAAATACAAATAATTTCCACTGGAAAATATTTTATTTTTCCTTTTCCTTTTTAATCTATATTTCAAAGAACAAATAACAATTATTTTACCAATATTCACATCTTTACTTAGAAAGCATTACTTCGTGAATGTAAACAGTCTGGAAAGCAATTCCATCCAAAGGTTCTTTAAATACTCTAATTGCATTACAACCAAATAGGGCAGAATAATTGCATCAAAGTATTTTTACTCCATTTATCTTGTAGCAAATATTTGGTAGGAAGTTCAGTAAGTATTACACTGAGAACTGATACTGTTACTAGGGAGCCTGTTCCTGAATGTAAGTAATGACTGATAAATTTTAGGAAATTGTGCCCTAAGTGTTAGGTAAGAAATGAGAGGAAGAATCATAACTGGAGGATTAATGAGTGGGCAAACAGCTCTGAAGTTGAGCACTGAGTCTATAAATACAACAGGTAAAGTTTACATCTAATGAAATTTGATGGCATAAAATGTTGCAGTTATTAGGGAATTTTCTGTTATTGTCTTCCCAAAGTCTAAAATCCAGTGAGAAATTAAAATTTACATTTTTTTTCCTTCCTCCTAACAGCAATATTCAATAGACAAGGATAGTTAACCAGCCTATATAAGCAAAATCTGTCAAATTTAAAAGTCACCTTGGGTTTCTGATGTGTATCCATCTTTTTAATTAAAGGACATATAATTTGTTAAGATACTTTGAATAGAAATCAAAATTCCAGGAGGAAAAAAAAGATAATTTGCTTAAAAATGTAATGGGAACTCAGCATTGAAAGGCACATATGGGTGAAACAAGGAACTTTGCTTCATGCTATCCTCACTTAAAAAGAAGTAGGCTACAAATGAGACTGTGTGAGTCCTCCCTCCCTTGCCTGCCCTCCAGCTGTCAGTGGCTTACCGCACCGCTACCCAAGAAATATCACTGCCACAGAGCAGTGCAAGAAAAGTCACTAATGTATTAGAATGGCCAGCCAGCAGAGCTCTCTAGAATTTTTTCACCATTAATGAATTAGCAATACTTGGAAATGTTTATATGGCCTTTTATGAAAAGAAAAAAAAAGAAGCAAAACCCACAAAATACAAACACACACACACACACACACACACAAACCCCAAACAACAAACAAACAAACAAACAAAAACAACAAAAAAATTCACTATTCCAATGGTTATTTGTACCTTTGACAACCTTCTTGGCAACTGTTATAAAGCTATGTCTTTGAAAAAAATATTGTAAAGGGGAAGCTTATTAAATTTTGTAAATCATAAGGCCATCTGCAAATGCAGAGCACTGCAGCTGATTTAGTCTTTGGCCTAGAAACTCTGCCCTTAGGACCATTAAACAGGTCCAGAGTTTAAGTTGCCCAGTAAATTACACACAGAAGAAACAGGCACAGCATCTTGTCTCCCATTAAACCCTGGACTGGCCGTGTCGCAGCATCCAGAGACTCTGACACTGTACAGTGTTGTTGGGCTACAGTTTAAACACTGAAACACTACTTTCCACAGCCTTGGTCAGTCCAGGCAATTGAAGGTTACCACACTTTTAACTGAAGCCAATGACAAAGATAGAAAGGAATAAACTGGACTAAGAGCAAAGCTGGCGTGATGCCAGTGAGGGGCCCTGAGCCAATGCCTTGTTATGGGCCTTCCTTTCTTACATCATAAATTACTTAAAATACTATCTAAATCAGCCTTATGTGGTCCTTATCCTTTTGATCTCTGCAAATGCTCTAGGTGCTATTCCTTAACACCAGATGCAATTTACAAATAAACCACACTGCCTGCCCAGTTTGCAAAGTACTAAAACACAAGGTAGTTAGAGGAGGCAATGTGATGGCAATGCAAACCTTAACTGAAGACAAAGAAAACATGACTTCCCTGTTTTTTCTGCAATGTTAAAGGTCGGCATGCAATAATCAGAATATAATTAACAAAGTTACATATTCTCTTTTGATGACTGGCCAGCTAGATGCACATCAGGTAGCAGCCTGGAACAAAAGAATACTAATTCAACTGAAATGCAATATGGATTGTTTTGATTTATAGTTCTTAACAAACTGCTTTCTCCCTCTACTCTGACTTATAGTGTCTCATGTTAAAGTGCAGTGTGATTAGAAACTGTCTAGACTGTGGACTTTTGTAAACAATGGAAGAAAATATGTCACTCAAACAGGTTTGGTTTACATTGACTCAGCAGCTCTCTTGGAACTTAGTTTTCTAATATCTGGCAAGTAATTTTTCCATGACAGCTGATACAGGACTCAAGATTTTTACATTCAGCATTGGGTAGGCTGTCCTTTCATATTTAGGTTAATCTTCCATGTTTTGAGTAAATAAATGAAAATCTGGTTACCTGCTGAAAAATGTAAATCACTGTATACCAGCTGTTACCAGGGGGAACTATTAATTCATACAGCAACTTTCAAGGCTGGAGTGATATGGACTGGCACACCATAGAAGTACATAAAGTTTTAGAAAACAGAGGACTGGCAACTGTGTAATGACTAACCAAAGGTTAAAAGCACAGAGACATATGACCCAACTTGAACTAACATAGCGATTAAAATCAGGCAAAGAGTATCTTCTGGAATATTTTATAGATATTGAATGAAAAAAAAAATCTAAAATATATGACCCTAATATATCTAAAAGATTACTTTTGTTGAAAGTAAATAAAATGTGATTCAATAAAGACAAGTCCATTGTAGGATGGCATAAACAAATGAACTCATCAGTGACCCTTTATAGAGTCTCACCAAAAAGCCCCAAGCCTAAAACAAAAGTGTTTTGATGTTTCTTTGGCATTATTCATACCTTTCTTGGCAGAAGGTCCTGCTACTGGCCATGCAGGAAAAATGGCAGAAACATTTTTATCAAAACTTCTCAGATTTTTTGGTTTTGTTGAAAAGAGTCAAGGAATTGTTAGCTCTTTAGCAGGAACATTTGAAATGAGAACAAAATAATGAATTTGAATGCAGAGATCACAATGGAGTAATATATCAGTGAAACAGAAGTAATTTGACAAATTCCATAAAATGTCTCTTTGCCATCCTCTCTCATGTGCCCTCTAGTCCACTCAAATCTCAGTGAACCCTACCCACCTGTAGTTGACAAGACTTACTCCAATTCAGATTAGTAAGAGATAGCAAACAGTACCAGTAATAAGAGTAATGGGAGTATATTTACAGGGTCAGTCGGCACAGAAAACAATAGCATGTTAGCAAGAATAATGCTACAGAAAAATTATTGGCTTTGTTTTAAATGAAAAACTAAATTCAATTTCACAACAGCACACTGTCACAAAGATAAATATTATATTGAATAGTGATGAGAAACATATTACACGTAAAACAAGCAAGGTCATTATTTTGCTTTTCATAGAATTAAAAAGACATAAAATGGCTTGGTTTGGAAGGAACTTCAAAGGTCATCTAGTTCCAACACCCCTTCCTTTCAGTTTGAAGCCATTCTGCCTTGTCCTGTCACTACATGTTCTTGCAAATAGTCTCTCTCCGTCTCTCTTGTAGGCTCCCTTCAGATACTGGAAGGCTGCAATTTGGTCACCACAAAGCCTTCTCTTGTCCAGGCCAAGAGAATGAGCTTTTCCTTGTAGGAGAGGATTTCCATCCCTCTAATCATCTCGTTGAACCTTCTCTACACTCATTCCAACAAGTCAATGTCTTTTCTGTACTGAGGATCCCAGAGCTGGATGCAGTACTCCAGGAGGGGTCTCATGAAAGTGGAGTAGAGGGGCAGAGTCACCTCACTCAGCCTGCTGGCCACACTCCTTTCAATGCAGCCCAGGAAACTATTGGCTTTCTGGGCTGCAAAGGCACATTGCCAGCCCATGTCCATCCTCTCATCCACCATCACCTCCAAGTCCTTCTTGGGAGGAGTACTCTTCATCTGTTTGTCTCCCAGTCTGTACTGATGTGGGGGTTACCCCAACCAAGGTGCAGCATCTTGCATTTGTTCTGATTAAACCTCATGAGATTCCCATAGATCCACTTCTGGAGCTTTTCCAGGTCCCTCTTGATGGCATCCTGTCCTTCTGGTGTGTCAACCCCACCACTCATCTTGGTGTCATCTGCAAACTTGCACTCAATCCCTTTGCCTATGTCATTAATGAAGTTATTAAATAACCCTGCGGGCGGTCCCGTGGCGTAATGGAGAGCAGTCCAGTCTCTGAATCCCAAAGTCGCGAGTTCGAGTCTCAGTGGGGACCGTCCCCAGCAGTTAAGTGCCTCCCTGCCATCCCATCCCGTCAGATCTCGGATGCTCATCAGGGTAAACTCCCGTTAGTATTGGGTGCTGTGACAGTCCCAAGGACTTCACTGTCACTGTCCAAGCTCGCTTGGCCATGGCAAATGAACCTTAGGACTTAAACGGTGGGGCCAGTTCTGTGCACGCTGAACCTCACCTAAAAAATCCACTGCACAGGCTCGAAGGGCACACTCACGTGGGGTGAGACCTTCCCAAATCTTCGTTCACGAAGGTTGGCCATTATTATTAAATAACCCTGTTCCCAGTATGGATCCCTGAGGGACATCATTTCTCACTGATGTCCAGATGTTCATTGAGACTCTTGAGTCATTGACTGCTACCCACTGGATGCAACCCTGGTCTATGATGAGACTCTGGTTAACCATTCTGGATAACCACTTTCTTATCCATCATAGAGTCCATCAAATGCATCTTTCTCCAATTTAGAGAGGATGCTCTTAGGGACAGTGTCAAATACTTTACAGAAGACCAGTCAAGTGAAATCAGCAGCCCTTCCCTTGTCCACTAATGTAGTTACTCCATTATAGAGGGCCACTAGGTTGGTGAGGCAGGACTTGCCTTTCGTGAAGCTGTGAGAGCTCTTGAGTCACCTCCCTCTCCTCCATATGCTTTAGCATATTTCCCAGAAGGATCTGTTCCATGGTCTTCCCAGGCACAGAGATGAGACTGACAGGCCAATAGTTTCCAGAGTCCTCATTTCTATCTCCTTTAAAGTTGGTACAATGTTTGCTTTTTCCCAAGGATTTCACTTGACTGCCATGACTTTTCAAATATCATGGAGAGTGGCTTGGCAACTACATCAGCCAATTCCCTCAGGGCTCTCGGATGCATTTCATCAGGTCCCATAGACTTATGTATGTTCAGGTTCTCCAAGTGACTGTGAACCTGATCTTTACTTATGGTGGGAAGGATTTTGCTCTCCCAGTCGCTATCCTGCTGTCCATCTGCTGGAGAGGTGTAGGAAGAGACATTTGTCATTGAAGACTGAGGCAAAAAAAGTTATTGACTACCTCAGCCTTCTTCTCATGCAGCAATATTTATCAGGGGGAGTACACTTTCTTTGGCCTTCATTTTCTGGCTGATATAAGAAGCTCTTCTTGTTATTCTTTGTGTTCCTTGCCAGCTTCAGCTTCAGCTTCTTCTGGGCCTTCCTCACCCCATCTCTACACAATGGAACTTCATCTCTATTGTCTTGCCAGGTTATCTGTCCTTGTTTCCACTTTGTATGCCTTTGCTTCTTTTTCTTTAGTTTGACCTGCAGTTCCCTAGTCAGCCATGCCAGTCTCTTGCCTTCCTTGCCTGATTTATTGTTCCTGGGGTTGCTGGGGATTGCAGTTTTCTTGACATTGGTTTGGCCTCTGTTGGGTTACTGCATTTAGTTTTGGGCACAACTTTTTTAAAAAGGCAGACAAATTGGAAAGAGTTTAGAGGAGAGCAACAAAAATTATAAAAGGTTTGGACAATAAGATCTATGGTAAAAGGTTGAGTGAACTGGGCAGGTTCGGACTAAACAACAAGAACACTGAAGTGAGGCATGACATGTCTACAAATACCTCAACTTACTATAAAGAGGATAGGGACAAATTATGCTCATTAGTCAATGAGAACAGAACAAGAGCTAGTGGGCTTATGCTGCAGCAGAGAACATCGAAGTGTAAAGGAAAAATAACTAACAGAACAGTTTAGAAATAAAACATGCTGCCAAAGTAGCCTGAAAAACTCCCTCTGACATTCAGGTTTTTACTTATTCTTGCTTGATATCTGGTAGAGGGAGGATCACACAGCAAAGCTCTAGCCAGCTTCCTTCTGCACTGCAGATTTCTTATGTGACCTTAGGCAAGCCAGTTAGCAGTGCATTTCAGCTCCCTAGATGTAAAACAGTGAGAAAAGCAATTCCCTAGCTCTCAGAGATGCTGTAAGGATAAATAGTTAAGGATTCTCAGACATACTATGAGCCATCTAAGCAACTATACAAATTAAACATTCAAACCTGCCACAGTGCAAACATACCTGTAGGTCCATTTGCATCCATAAGGCTTCTGTGAGTGTTGCAATGGGCTTTAGCTAGCATATCCACTGTAGGATGTACTAGGATGGTCCAATCTTAGTGTATCTGAGAAAAGAAAAAGTACAGCATTAATGATAAATCAGTGGCTGATATGACAGATCACTAGCAGCTCAGCATAACTACCTGCTGAAATCAGTGGACTCTGCTGTCACACTAGAAGGATCAAGACTGAGAACCAGTCTTAAAGCACAAAAAGAGAGCAGTTATCAGGGGTTTGTCCTAGCTGTCTGCAAAAGTTCTACCACAGCAATGTTGCTGAGATCCACCCTGGAAAGCAGATTAAAATCAAGTTAGAAAGGCAGAGAACATTAAAGGAAAAAAATAAAGATATAAGAGGAACAGATTTTTTTTTTGTCACTATACATTTAGTCAAAGGTTTATTCTTATTTGTTACTTAATTTCTTGAGGGTAGTTTTGAAAGCTAGAAGGGAGCTGTACTGCCTATCTAAAAGCAATTATCAATAATAAATTCTATGAAAAGCTCAAAATAAAGCAACAGCAGCAACATCCCATTAAAACAATTGAGGTTTTGTGATACTAAAAGTAGATGAGGCTGTGAAAGCTAAAAGATTGTAAATAAACATAGTCAGTTTAAGTTTGTGATTTGCATACTGGTTTTCACCCAGCATGAACTCTGCAAAGAGTTTAATTGCAGTAGTAGTAGTAGTAGTACATTCCACTATAGCTGATGCATTTACATCTTACTTGTTTAGCTTTACAGATAGACAGAATATACATCTCCCTGGCTCTCAGTACAGTGAGACTCACAACAAAAAAATGCAGTATCTCCCAAGCTATTTTGTCCTGTACCTTCTTCAGCTATAGCCCAAATATTCCTGCTCCCCGTTAGTCCACCTGAGATATCACACTGGGGTTACATACAGGTACAAGAATTACTTTTCCAAACATATCTCACAAATTCAAGTTTGCTACTGAAGCAGAAACATTTGCTTTGAAGAGTTTGTAATTAAACTATGAAGTGTAAAAAAACAATTAAGCATCCTCTAACTCCCCCATTGCAACAGAAAACCCTGAATAAACATCTAAATAAAATAAAGCTATGAGAAAGAACTGATTTGCTATTAGTCCATAGAAGTCAAGAGGCAACAAAATAAATAACAGAACACTGCAACCTAAAACATCTATGTAAAAATAAACTGAAACCATATCCAATTTCAAGTGCTGAAACATAAAATGGGACACTTTTCAAGAAAAGGCTAAATGTGTCTCCCCATGGGCACAAGCAGTTTCACTGACCAGCAGCTATGCAGAAAAAAGTGATGTAAACAACAAAATAACTTGAAAGTAAGTCATGCTCCCAGGTAGAGCAAATGAAAAGCATGACAAAAGATCTCAGAAGACCTTGACAGTGCACAGGCAAAATGAGCTACATTAACCCAAATGCTATAGGCATTTCATCTGGGAAAGTAAATGTTTACTGCAGGAGGTGTGTGCTCTGTGCTTATTCATATGCATCTCTGCACTCACTGCAAAAGCCTTTCAAGTAGAATTGTGTGAACCGTGGATGTGGGGTTTTTTTATTTAATTCAGTTGAGAAACCAACAACAAAAATTCAGCTTAATATTGGGCTTTATTTTCAAGTTATTTCAGCCATCTTCTAATACTCTGGGGAGAAATGCACAGCAGAATGTGAAATGAAAAAGTTTGTTTGAAATAAAGAGCTATAACTTTTTTTTTTTTTAAATAAAAAGCAGAAACAAGAAAAAGACTGGTAAGGAAGAAAAAAATCTCCACAGGGAAAATAGAGATGCAAGTCTAGCTTTGAACTTAGACACTTCCCACAATGTAATCAAGTGACTTGCCAGCCAACCACACATGTATACCAGAGAAACAAGTGAGAATGAGACAGCAGGAAGTGTGGTAACAGTTCTGCACTCATAGTACTTCATTTCATCTCATCATACATATATTTGTGCAGTTGATACATTTACCAGTTGTATTTTCTCATGTTGCAGATAACAGTTTGTCCAATAGTTTGTAGACAATTCTTTGTTTTAAAAAAAAAGAAACAGAAACAACCAAATCCAAAAACAAAAACACAAACACAGCAAATCAAATTAATTAAAGGGTTTACTAACATAGAAGCAGCTCATTTATACACACTACACAGCAGACGATCTGTGAGGGTTTCACATGTGTACTCCTCTGTGTCTCAGTTTTAGTCAAATTATTTTCTGAATTTATGTCACAAAGGAAGCAACGAAATCTTTACTTTTCTTTTTAAAATGTTCTTTAAAGGTTATTTATCTTAGCTCCTGTGAAATAATACAGATATTCTACTGTAGACTTCAAGGAGCACTAGATGCCATTGAAAACAATAGGATGCTTGAAAATTCCTGGTGTTATTTAGTATTGAATCATATTACAATGCATAAAATCATAGAATTGTTTAGGTTGGAAGATCATCGAGTTCAACCATAAATTCAACACTATCAAGTCCACCACTAAACTACATCCCTAAGTGACAAATCTACATATCTTTAAATACCTCCAGGGATTGTGGTGCAGCCAATTTCCTGGGCAGCCGATCCAGTGTTTGACATCCCTTTCAGTGAAGAAATGTTTCCTAATATCCAATCTAAATCTCCCCTGGGGTCACTTGGGGCCATTTCCTCTTGTCCTATCATTTATTACCTGGGAGAAGAATCTGGCAACAACATCCTTTCAGGTAGCTATAGAGAGTGATAAGGTCTCCCATCAGCCTACTTTTCTCCAGGCTAAACAATGCCAGCTCACTCACCAGCATCTCATGACTCCCTCTCTAGACCCTCCAGCAGATCCTTTGCCCTTCTCTGGACTTTCTCCACCACCTCAATGTCTTTCTTGCAATAAATGCCTCAAAACTGAACATGGTATTCAGCTGACATGTTAAGAAATACAGGGGTAATCCAACAAAAAAACAGCAGTTGGGGAAAAAATGTGAAGAAATGTAATCCCTCATATTTAGTGCAGTTAAACACATGTGGAGGGTGCCTTTGACCTACAAATAATGTATTGCCACCAGTGCATCTACGGATTGGTTAGACAGTGGAATGACAATAGAGAGCACAGGCCTCTCAACAGCTAAAATGAGAGAAGAAAGAGGCAAAAAAATCAGTATTTGCTGATAACTAATGTTTTCATCTGTTCACTTAAGCCAATGGCAACTATTCTACTCCCCTGAATACTATTAGATTATTTGACTTGATCAATTAATCTAATTTTACACTGCTTTGGAGGAGGGAAAATCAGTTAGAGGAACATATTGATGGTTCAGATAAGTTAGATTCAATCTTCTCGATCTACAGCAAAATGTGTGTAGCACAGTTTCCTTGAGCCCAACAGTTTGCTTGCTAACTGCTTCGAGCTCTTGGTAGGTAACATTCAGCTTCAAAAATAACCCTTTCAGCCTTTTCTCTACTTTGTGTTACCCAGCTGCTAAAAACATGGCTGTTCCTTCCTCATTAGCATGTTTCTTTCCTCTTTTCTTTCAGCTTTTGTTTCTTTGTCTCAAGCTCTCAGACCCCTAAAAACACAAAACACAAGAAAATCCCTCCACACTTGTATGTATTTCAAATGTCCTGCTGGTGACTGCTGTTGTTTCAGCTGTCTGGTTCCACTGGGACAATTCACAGGTTTCCACCTTTATGCCCAAATGGAAACTATGCTGCTGCCTAATGAAAACAGAAGGCATAACCAACATCGAACATATCATGAACAATTGCTGTGCATTAGGAATCCTCATGGAAATAACACAGCCTCAAGATAAGCTACAAGAGGACTTTTTAGAAACATAGTCTTAAATAATAGATCAGAAGATCCCTTTTTCTGGAACCGGCAAAGAAACTTGGCATATGAAGACATGGACTGTCAGAAATAACATTGCTTAGACCTCCAACCTTCTAGATGTAGCATTGACTTAAGAAGGTAAGTAAATCTATGCAAAATGTTGATTTATAACCCTTTCTCTCTCTCAAAAAAAAAAGCTCAACTTTACTCTCTCTAATTGTTTGAGTTTTAATACAAAAATTGTTGTTTCTTTCCAAGTGGAGAGTGAAAGCTAAAAAGAAAAAAATTCTCAGCAAAATTTGTTTAGCTGAAAAGCATTTGTTCTCTTGAAAACGAAATAAAGCTATGTAATGAGCTGTATTTGTTCTCTTTCTTCATCACTAGACAATATTGCTATCCCTCCCTGCACCTACACAAAAAGAGATGCAGCAGCTCCTCTAAAAAATCCAACCACTGGAAAGCAGAATGAGACTTGGCAGGAGCTGCCTTCCCTATGGCAGAGACTGAGCTTGCATCAGCAACATTCATGGAAATTAATACTTCATAAGAGAGAAGATAATAAAATGAGTTTCATGTCACTTACTTTTAATGCTTATACTACTTTTAGAACATAACTATTAGATGCATACCTTTTTATTATTCACCATTGTCACCTTTCACAGTCAATAGAGGAACAGGCATTTTAAGGTGTTTCTTCCCATCCATTTTAAATGTTTTCATTAGGATGAGATAAATTGTACTCCAGTAGTGTCTTACTTTCTGTAGGGTGATTCATAGGAGTTCAGACATGAACATCTACATTGTACACCTTTATTGCAGACATCTGTATTTTGTCATGTAAATCGTGGCTAAAAAGAGCACAAGAACAAGAGAGAAAAAGAGGGAGAAAGACTAAGGAAATATAATGACACCAGAGTCCCTTAATATATAGTGTAACCTAAAGTTTATACATTAAGAAGTAACAAACTCAAAGTTAAAAAAATAAATAAAAAGTCAAACAGCATCTCAAAAAGAACTCAAATATCTCAGCTGATCTTCATTAAATGGGTCAGAAGCAGCATGCAGTCTTTTCCCCTTTATTTGAGACTGAAAGGTCACCCAGCTCACCACCCATCTGTGGTACATCTGTCAGTGTCCTCATAGGCTTCAAAATGCATGAACTCAAGGAATGTTACTCTTTTCCTAAGGAAAAAAAAAAAAGAAACTGTTTTTTTAAAAAGCATCTTCAGATTATTCTTTATTTCAGAAATTATTGTAAGTATTCTTTTTCCTGTTTTGGTTACATTTCCTTCTCACACCTTCCAAATAATTCTATTTGTTTTCATTTATGTTAAACTACTTCCAAGCACTAATTCTGGAGGAAACAAAAGGGGTTAAACTTAACTGGACCACTGTTATAGCAGGACTCAAAGCCATCAACTAAGCAAGAGAGTTAAAGTGCAATCAACAGATTTATGGATACAATAACATAATGACAATGAATTACAATTACTGCAGGGTTTTTTTCAATCTCCAAATTACCATGCCATACAAACTCAACAAATTGAAACACTTCACTTTTTTTTGTTTCAGAATAAGTAGGAAATCAAATGACAGCGAGTGAAAAAGAATATCAAATAAAGCATTAAATAATAAATAAAGAATATTAAGAAAATAAGCAAAGTAGAAAATTTTCATTCTGTCAGTAGAGGAGACTCCTTTTTTTCTTGCAGTTACAGGAAAAAGGCACATATCTAAATGTCTCTTTTCCACATTTTATTCCTGTTACACTTTTTCGCATTTTACAAACATAAAGAATTATGTAGCATTTTTTAAAAGATCAAAGGTTTTGAGTTACTTTTTAAAGTTCATAAAGTTTTTTAACAGCAGCAAAGGTTGGTAGAAAGAGTATTAATGGGGAAAAGAACTGAATATGACAGGGAAGTTCGTAGAGTCTTTTGTCTCTTTTTGACTTGATATATTTCAGTACTTCAACTGTTCCTAAATACTTTTTTTTCCTAAGAGTTTTAGTATTCAGTAATGCAATGTTGCACTTCAGGTAATCTTATTTGTAAATGGATCTGTAGAACTGATGCTAATATGTAGTTTAATTTGTTAGGCACAATCTTGAAAAGTCATAAACTCATTTTTGCATCTTTAACTACTCATATATTAAACAGGTATAATTTATAATAAACATCTGCTTTATCATACTAATGTAACGGAAAGCGTTAGACAAGAAGAATTGATTGTAGGTGTGAGACACCAAACACAAATATGCACACATATAAGTAAACCTTTAAAATATAGCTGAGCAATTTTCTTATGCCAGTCCAAGGATTTTTAATACACATGTCAATGTCAGATTTAATAAAGCTGTTCTGCTAATTGGAGCTATGGTGTCTTGTACTAACACCTGTCAAGGTGTTTCTGGTGCAGAAAATCTTTGTCATGAATGAGATAGATAACATAAATTATAAGTGAACTAGCCTTTTACCTCAGGAGATCCAAATTTAAATACTGCTTTTAGTCTCAAGTGAGTTGTTTGTCACACCCCACTGAACGTCCAAATATGGCACAGTTCTGCATGGCTGGAAATCCAGACTCAGGAGACATGAAGGATTGGAATATCAGGCTGTATCACTAATCAAGATTATGGTGTATTGGCAAAAGCAAGTAGGAGAGTATGTATGTGTGTGTAGCAAAGGCCAGCTCCTTTCCTCACAAGCCAGAACTATTCATGTCTTAAATTCCATAAGCAGGATGTTTGTCAGCAAATTTTGGACAGAAAAATAAGATGACATTATTAATGACAGCTTTTGCAAATCAACCTCATGCAACTGTCGATGATATTCTCCCATCAGAAGCAATGGTATCCATATGAATGCCAGTAAGTGCTACTTATCTCAGAAAATGCTGAACATCATTTTTGAAGCCTGAATGCAAAGATCTATGAAGACTTATAAGTTGCAAGTTTCTACAGAACAGCTCTCATATAAAATAAAACTATAGAGAGGCATCTCATTCATGAGAAAAAGGGGAAAATTCCCAGTGGAAAGTCAATAAAAATTATTTTAAGCCAATAACATCATATATTAATATCTCCTTGCAGAAATTGTACCCATTTAAAATTAATCGATTCAATTTTCACTGGAGGTAAGAAATCATAAAAAAAGACTGTCACAGTGCAGATTTGTGAAAAATCACAACTCACATTCATTTATACAAACATACAAAGCTAAAGGCAGCTCCTGACATGTTCTTGC
The DNA here is from genome assembly GCA_013396695.1 of Sakesphorus luctuosus. Lineage (NCBI taxonomy): Eukaryota > Metazoa > Chordata > Aves > Passeriformes > Thamnophilidae > Sakesphorus > Sakesphorus luctuosus. The sequence continues at coordinate 50,846 of VWZD01000528.1, read as the reverse complement.
ATACAATATACAGCAACCAAGAGAGGATAACACCGGCTTTCATCAGTAAGCAGAAGAGAGAAGATGAAAGTGCTGGCAGCATGCTAGAACCACACAAACTTTAGTAGAAGCTACAGTGAAGCCATATTTCAACTTCAATGTCTTATCATTGCATGTTCTCTCTATTACACTTCTAACTAGACTTAAGCAATACATCATTAAGAATCTCTAGGCTAAACATGGAGATGCAAACATTCATTTTAAGAGTAAAATGTTTTTATTTTTAGAATAAATCATGGAAAATCCTTATTAGCACAGGGTGAAGTTTTCAAGTTGAAAAGCACTAAGTTAGCTTTCAAGATCCGAAACACAGACCTGCTGTACTACCTCAAAGAAAACAGGAAGGAAACAACATACTCTCAGCAAAATCCTTACCTACAGCCTTACCTATCTGCTTTTCTGGAGTTGCATTTCTCTCACACATCTTCAAATACAGTAACTAGCAAAACTCTTGCACCCATATTGACATATGCACATACTCTCAGTGCTGAATTTGGGCTGGAGTGTGCCAACTGTCTGGTTCCATAAGGAATCATAACTATCAATCATAATTATCTTAAATTATCTGAAAGTGAATTTTTTCCAATGCATAAAAGATGCAAACTTAAAAGTATACTTTAAACAATTCATGCAGAACCCCATTACTGCAGTACTGCATTTAAGAGAGGTATGAGAGAGGAAAACAATTTTAGAAGTTTGACATTCTCTTTCAAGAAACAAAGAAAATTTCCTAATTAATAAAGACAAATCAAGAATGAATCCAATTTATCCCTCTAAATTCATAGAGTCAGTAGTACGCCCATCAAGTGAGTACACTAAGTGGCCATTGAAGTGAAAAAGAACACACAAGTTTTTACTGAAATATAGGTAAAAAGAATTAAGAAAATCTATTAGAAAAGAAAAAGAAAACAGTAACAGAAGTACTGAAGTATTTGGAGAATCCAAATATTATTTTGTACTATATAGATCAAAAGATTTCTGGCAGACTTTTTAAAGTAAAAAGCCTACCTTAATCTATTTACTATGTCTTTTGATTGTGTCACCACAGAAGGTTCTAAGACTGAGAAAGCTTATATTTTGATCTGGAGGAAAAAAGGCACAAGTATATCCTCCATATGTTTGGAAAGCTTTGGAGAAAAACAGAGCAACTTATTTCAAATTCAACAATCACGTATGCAGATTTCTGGGACTAATGAACTTGAAAAACATGGCAAGTCAAAAAAGGTTATGAGTGTGGTTTTGGTGTGGTTAAGACTGTGATCATCATGCCAGTCCAAAATGACAGAGAAAAAATACAGGAGTCCTTATAATGGTAAAGCATGAAACAACATTCATACTGAGAACAGGAGTGCCTCTGCGGAAACAAAGCCCAAGACAGATATTTGCAAACCTTCATAAACACTTTCTAAGACTTTGAGAAAAGAGTACCTAGTCCAAAAGTGCTTAGGCAGTGAAAAGGAAATTGTCTTCAGATGCACACCCAGTCCAGTAAGTGCAGTCTGGTCCCCATCAGTTAATGAATCATAACTGGTAATGAAACCTTCATGTCAGTACAGTCAAACACAGAAGGAGACCTTGTGTAGCCATAGTAACAGGATATGCCATGGCTCATGTCTTTAACTGCAAGAAATGAGCACTATTTGAAAATAAATTGTTTGTTTTAACATTCATTGTTAAAACTTAGGCATGCAAAACTCCAGCAGACAGGATCTCCCTCTGGAGGCATTCACAAGCAGCTACTGCTTTTTAGTGACTTTAGGGAAAGGAGTCATTCATTTTTAGAAAACTGGTTCACTAGCTGCTAAAATGTAGTAGCCAGTTAAATGACTAAGCTGGAACAAGTGGAT
>VWZD01000528.1:367-48588 GCA_013396695.1 Sakesphorus luctuosus | reverse complement strand
TCAAGTTTATGTGAAATTCTTTAAAAATACCTCATCTCAGGGTTAATATATGAAAAAATGTTGGAAAATATACATTAAGACCATTTGGGCCTGCCAGAACAGAAGACAAAATTTGGAAACAGTATCTGTAAGGTAAATATCAGTGTTTGCCTCATACAACAAGAACAACAACCAAGCTAGAAAAAGAACTTACGTTTGTGACAAGAGGAACTGCACATAGACCGCAAATCAGGCATAATTTGTTTATGTTAACTTAAGAAATTCATTGCTCCTGTGCTCATAGGTTGATTTCTCTGAGCCAGTTTTATAAGTGGATATTACAGCTGACTACGTGGTTACAGCTACTGTACCCATTCCTGCCAAACATACTAGGCTTAACACAGTAACATCTGAATATGGATGTGAGGATTTTGGTTACGGACAACAAAAACCCTTCAGAGCAGTTTGATATAGCCATACACATGAGGGCAAGCAATTTGCATCCTCTAGATCTAGAGGTCTTACAACCCATTTTTAACTGTCTTTCCTTTTAAAAGGTTAGGCAAGACTTTTTTCACTCATAGTTGGAATATGTTGCCTGAAAAGATATCTCAATCTCAAAAAGCTGGTGAAATCAGCCTCTGATCATCTTATAACATAATTAAGTTGAAGGATAACATCAATGAAGCATGAGATCATTACATCTTGACAATTTATTTTTTATGAGAATTAATTATAAAAAAAAGACAACAAAACTGTCTTTCATGTAAGGAACTTGTAGTAAAAACATTAAAAATTTGCATAAGGATGCAAGGGCAAATTCAAATAAAGAAGTGATAAGAATGGCAAGTTGCCAACAATTAATGTAAAAGTTAAATGAATCTAGCACATAACATCTCTTGCGCCTAAATAGTTTTCCAATTAATTGTTGTTCATTAGGCAGGATGATAGAATGGGTGAAAGTTTTTCAACTTTCCTGAGAAGGAAATAAGGAATGCTGTCTGCCATCTTGTCTTAGATGCTTTCAGCAAGGGAACAATTTCATCAGAATAAGTCAAATAAGAGATCATGCTATCTATATGAACAGGATAACTGGTTTTCGCCAACAGCACTTTCATATCTCCAGAGAAACTTTCAAGTACAAATTATGCTTGAGCAAACCCTGCAAGGCAAAAAAATTAAGATGAAAAATGAAGTTCTAAGTCAATTTAAACTACACAAAAGTATTGATCAAATGAATATGTTGAATTTAGAAAAACTAAGATACTTGAATGCATTTTTCCATTTTGAAATGAAAATTGCATTTAAAAAAGTTAAGTTGATTTTGTAAAACCACTGGAAAAGGAAAACAGTATAATTTTCAGGACATAATTATTTTGTCCTTTTTTCATGAAAAGAAATTTCTGGAATTTATTTTACTCAGACCAAAACAATCTACTTAGAATGAAAACAAATGCAATGTTTCCAATGTTCATGAATACCTCAGCACTAGCTCTCAGCAGATAATGCTTCCTGTATTACACTATTTCAGCAAAAATATTAGCAGAATATTAACTGTTATATTAAAGGAAAATTTGGAGGCGATTGGTGAACAGTGTGAGTATGAGTGAACTAATGAAATATACTCTTTCTGAATTCCCTTTCAGCAGTCTAAAATAAAGAGGCTGATTTTGTATGGAACCTTTCACTCTGAATTTCATAGCTTTTCAAGCACAGAGATTGATAGACTGGCACAGTATTTGGGTGTGTGAAAGTTACGCATTGGATAATTAAGTAAAAATGTGGGTACTAAGTGCAGGATCATTGGTGGGACTACATGTATCACAAAAGCCATGCCCAGCCTATGTGCCGAGATTTTAGAAGAAATATCATTTAAGTTCTTCTAATAATATATATCCTTCATGGAATTTATCAGTACTTGGAGATGCAACAGCATGTAGGCTGACTATGTGGAGCTGAACCTAAAGGTATAAATCAACAGATCCTTGCCAGTGTGATTAAGACCCTATCTTTCAAAAATAAGAGGAAAGCGAAGGCCTCCACACACAGAAACATTATTTGCAGCTCTGCATCAGTGTTACAGCCACTGCTCCCCAAGGCTCCATCAGGTTTTAAACAAAAAGAAAGGCAGGTCAATAACACAATGGTCAGAAAATTGAAAAGGTCCCTCTCTACAAAAATAAATCCCAACAAATTATCATTGTTGTCTTTTCAGCTATGATTAGAGATTGTGAATAATGTTTTTTCTAATGGATTCTGTAGGGTTAACACTGCAAGACCTTACCTATTCTGTTACCCAACAATGGGTACAGCTGAAGCCTTCAATAAAAGCCTGTTTTTATTTACCTAACAAAGTTTAATTTCCAACTGTGTCAAACCTTAAACAATATATTTAGTGGGTTGGGAGGTGGGTAATAGTACTGTAGTTAGTATGTGTACACTTTCATGACTTCAAACCTAGACATCATGTAGATTACATGTGGTCATCTATCCATGACAGAAGTGTATGTATCTGTCTAAGTAGATACAATCTTTATGTATGTTGTGTCACTTTCAAGGTACCAGTTAGCCCAACAAATTGGGGGAGGTGGGGGGAAGAATAGGTGGCATTTTCTCCTGAAATATTAAACAACTTTCAGTAAAGCCAGTATGAAAATACAGACTAGTCTAATGAAGCAATCAATAGCAAATCAGGACATTTCAGGCATGTCTCCAACAAGCAGTGGAGTGTAGGAAACTATGAAAACCCTGGAATAGCCTCATCACTGTTACGTCCTGAGGAAGAAGGAGTGTGGAACTACCAGCAGAGCATATTTTAAAACCAGCTAGCTTTGCTGAGAAGCTGGGATTGCTAGCTCAGTCACAGCTGTCACTTGCAGCGCTGCTTTGTGTGTCTGAGCTCATTCCTTGGCACAACTCTACTCTTCAGGATGACACATCAACTAGATGAGCTCTAGCAAAAGGTATCTCCAAAGGCAACATGTGGAAATGTTTGCTGTTTTTATACTTGACCCTGTAAGCAATATTGAGTGTGCTTTTCAGTCACAGTCATATGCTGCACCATTTAATAGTTTTCTTGTGCTTTTTCCTTAAGACCACCACACACATAATCCCGAACCCACTTTTCTTGCAGTGTGAAACACTAGGCAGACTCTATCTTCAACCAGTAGCCTTCCTATACAAAACACAATTGCTGATTTCTCTGAAAGGTGTGATACATATAGAACAAAAGTAAAATTATATGCCTAGATTTTTTCTTGCTTGCTTTATAGCTTTAGCTGGGAAAAACACACTACCTACATGCCATCTTTGAAATGGGGAGGAATTCAGAACCATCACTTTCTTCCATGTTTCTTTATGGATTGCCTCTAGACAGCACCTGCACACTATGCAGTGAATATATACTGTGAATACATTGTTCAAGTGTTTGTCTCTTCCTGCACATTGCACAGAGAGCAGGTGCCTTAGAGAATCCTGGGCTGCAATCCAGGGTCTGAGGCATAAAAGTTAGGCTTTGTAAAGCTTAACATTGTTTGTTTGGAGGGGTTTTTGTTTGGTTGGGTTTTTTGTTTGGTTTTGGGTTTAGCTGCTTTTTTAAATTGAGCTTTCTAGCCCCAGGCTTGTTCAGTCTGCATCGACACCTAACATTGCAGCATCTCACACAAGACCCCTACAGCATTTCCTCTCCACAACTTTTATTCTTGCCTGCAGCATTCCTATTCTGCAACTCCATCACATAACCCTACACAGACTACCATCTGACCTCAGCCACCAAGTATTCAACAGGACTTTGCGCTCCACTCTGCAACGCCCTCTTGACTTCTCATGCTTTTGAAAGACAAAAGATGATTATGAATAAGGCCATAAAAAATTAAAATCTGGTGGGTGCTTTTTCCTCTCTCTAAGACTTCACCAGGAATGGGACAGAATTTTACTTTTCACTCCTGCACTTGTTGTTTCTTGCACTAAAAAATTATATGTAGTTATGCTATTACCAAAGCTCTGCCTTGCTGTTGTTTCCCAGGACTGCGAATTCAATACATACTTTCTAAAGCAATAGTTTTGAAAACTAGAATGTCAATTGCTAGTTTATATTTTTTCTCCTGTTACAGATTTTCTTTTATCTATGCTTCTGTGGTTTGTAAGTTGTTAAATGTAAACAAACAAAAGAATCTTCAGATTTTTGAGAGCAATGAATCATTATAATTCTAATCTGTTCTTATTGAGGAGAAACTACTGGAGTTTTAATCTACAGTCTATCAATATGATACATTAAACTACCTCCTTCAGAGCAACTGCAGTCTGTCATCACAAATTAATTTACAATAAGCATCCTACACCATGCACAGGTAAAAGTATGAATATTAAAGCTTTTTGTAATGCAGTCACATTGTATGCAAGACTGCTGTTTGATAGGTCTCAATATCCAGTGTATTTACTTTTCCAGTAAAAATATTCAAACATCTATCGTATGGTCTAGTACAGAACACTTTGCCTTAACACAGAAATCTGAGCTGTAAAAATACATGGAAAAAACCAATTTACTTTTTTGCAGCTTCTGTACACATTTTAGACAAGCATACTAATGCTATTTACAAGCACTAATGCAAACTTTCAATACTTCTGTAAGACAGTAAGATTAAATTATTTTAATGCCTAGACAGGAGCTGTAAGCTGCAAGAGCAGCAAACCATAGTAGATATTGAATTATTGTTGTTGTAGTTGTTATTTTTGCTGCTGCTGCTGTGGTTGTTGTTTGTATTATTATTATTATTTAATCCAGATCCAGATTACTTGAATATACAGATTACCTAATTTTTATTGAATCCAGATCCATAGGATCAGATTGGTGTAGATTATTAAATTATTGTTACCGTTGAATTCAGATCTTGAATTCATATCCCTTTTTGTTAAGATAAACAGAGCCCAGACAGGGTGGCCCTATACTATGATCAGTAGGATGTTACAGAATTCTTATTCCAGAAATTTATTGATAGCAAACAACAGAAATAAAGGAAGAAATAAGATCTGGAGGTATCATTGGCTTTCTATTCAGCATCTCTCTTTCCTCCATTTCCACCTATTGCCTCTTCTCTCTATCCTCCTTGATGACTTAGTACAATAAAAGAATTGCAATAGAAATGTAAAATCAGAAACAAAAAGAACAAAAGAAAAAAGACAAAACAAACAAACCAAAAAAATCTAGTAGAAGTAAAAGGCCATAATTCAGCTGCATAAGGAGACAAGCACGAGAAGAGCATTGCCTGACTAAGTGAACAATTTTAAACTCATCCAGGAAAAACTGCAAAATAATCCGTTTCAAAAGGATGAAAATTAAAACTGTCTCAAGATTGGAGGCCAAGACTATGCCACTTTGTCCTTTCCCTTGATTGCTCAAGCTGGACAATAAAACAAGAAAATTATGCCCCTACTGCAAATTCAGATTTCTATCATATGAGAGAAAGGGCATGGAGAAGCAGGGGAGAAAATGTCATTCCCAAGTTGGTATGACAGCGTAGCAGCCAGATTCATCAGGGCCTGAATCCGAGAAGCACTGCTAATTTCCTTGATGTAGAAAAGCCCAAGATGATATTTCATAAATTGCAATGCATGGTCCAAGGTCTAATGGAATTTACGTATCTCAGTGAAAATCCTAAACAATCAAACAAATCCTCTGAAAAGGTTTATGTGGACACAGAAATTTAATAAGAATTTTCTCAATAATTTAGAAAGAAGACTGATAAAAATGTATATTGTTAAATTTCAACAGAATAGCTGGCTGGTGTGTGATTCAGAAATTTTGGGAATGGGCTAGGTCTGGTTGGGATGAAGTTAATTTTGTTCACAGCAGCCCCTACAGTTCTGTGTTTCAGATTTGTGACAAAAACAGTGCCGGATAGAACACCAGTGTTTTATCTGTTACTGAAAAGTGCTTGCACAATGTCTAGGTCTCTGCTTCTCTGACACCTCCACACCAACTGAGCTGGGGTATGGACAAGAAGCTGGGAGGGCACACAGACGACCAAAACTGACCAAGAATTTACTGATTACCATACAATGTCATGTTCAGCAATAAAACTGTGGAGGGAGGGAATTTTTCTAGTGTAGCTATTGCTCTGAGACTAACTGGGCATCAAATTCCTGGTGCGAGGTACTGAGTAATTGCCTTTGCATCACCTTTTATTTTCCTTGTATTTTTTCTGTTCAGTTATTAAACTGCGTTTACCTTGACCCACATGTTTTTTTGCCCTCTGTTTCTCACTCCCATCCCACTGAGATTGGGGGTGAGTGAATGCCTGGGTGGGTGCCAGGTGGGGTCAACTCAACACAAGAAGATTACTTAACCTATGATAAACCAGTAATAGAGATGAAAGATAGAGCAGCTGAAATATAAATGCTCAGGAATCCCATAGAAGCTCTACAGAAATCAACAGGTATGTGTAATCCAAAAGGCTGAGCACAACCAAGTGCAGAGCTTTAGTGCAGCAGACAGATGAATCATTTACTGATCCACATGAAGAAAAGAGAAATAAGGAAGAAACACCAGAAACCTCCAAAATAATCAAACAAATATAACTCATAGAAGGCTACAAGGGAGACTTGAAAGCTCAGTGGTGGAAATGCTCTGCATATAATTATATATACCACTGTTGTAGTAAAGAGAAGTCAGTCTACTAAGTCAGAAAAACTAAGTATTGATACAAAGGATTTTTTTTGCATATGTATCACACTAATGCAGTGGAAATTAGAAAAAATAAATTGTTTGCAAAGTATGGACTATCATCAACTGCAAGAACAAGATCATAGAAAACACAGGCAATTCACAGGCACATAGCAAGTTCACTGCGTGAAGATTTCCTTAACATTACATAAGCAAAAGAGTCTGCAGTCAGGCTAATCTACTTTAAAATCATATGATGATATTTTCAATAACAACTGCAACCACAAAACCAAAGAAAACTATTAATGATGGAATTTCAAGCATCTTGTTTAACACAGGAACAGTGTTTTCAGATAAAAGGAGTTAATTAAAAAAATAGTAGAATTCAGACAGAGAGCAATGATTCACAGTCTAATCAAAATTTAAAAACAAAGAAACCCCAAACACACAGAGCAGGCAAATCCACTGTGGTACCTGTTTGGTAAGGTTAACTTGATGTCATTTTGAAGAGCTGACATGGCTTCTTCTGTGTTACACATGAAGATCACTGAAACAATGTTGGAACGGCACCTGTCTTTCAAAGTGTCCAGTGAATTAAAAGAAAAAAAAAAAGGAACAAATAAGGATGTGATAGATAAAGACATCTTTGTGAAAGTCAGAGGAAACATTGGCTAAGAAGTATGGTAGATATTGAAATGTCATGCAAAAGGTGCATTTATATAGACTCAAACTATTTGAATAAAACACAAAATGTGCTCGCTCACTGCCAAATGTCTACAGTCATGAAATATTGCCTGTCTTGGCAAAAGCAGAAATTAAAAATTACAGGAAAAATACCTGGTGCCAAATTCTAAAATGTAAAAGATAGATATTGGCAACTATTCCTGAGTAGCAGAAGTGGCTACCTCACCACATTCTGCACAACAGAAATGAATTTAATTTTCTGAGGATGTTCCCCAGAATGAAAATTAATCCAACTTTATCATAACTGATGTTGGACAGACACACTATTGTAGAGAATATAGCAGACCCCAATCATAAGTTCCTTTACATGATAGAAGAATCAGGGAAATCAGTCACAAACTGCCTAAGTACAAGATGACTTCATGATGAGCAATACTCAGTGCAGTACAAGTCACACAGAACAATTCTCTTTTTTTCCCCAATACCTTAAATCCAAGAAAGGAAATATAAAGTGGGAAATGTCTTCACTTGAGATACTAATTACTCCAAGGTTACCAGTAATTGCAAAATGCATTTATGGAGAGGAGGAAACAACCTGTTTGTGCAAATCTTTGAAGCTACTGCTGAAAGATGTCATATGAGAAATAGTTTAATAAAGCACAGCCATTAAATGTATCAATACAATGATGTAAACAAAGAAACTGCTGTCACCATAATGCCAGTAGGATGGGACACAGGGCAGTACTCTTACAGAAGAGACTGCTTGAAGTTGTTAAGACTGAGATTACTAGTATCACCCAAATCCAAGTAAGTCAAAATAGAAAAGCAATTTCTTGTAACTGTGTTTGCTTACAAAAAGTTGGAATAATATGGTCAAAGATAGAAAAACTATTCCAAGAGGAAGTACCCATAAATCACTTGGGAGTGCTTTTTAAAAACACTGTCAGTCACAGAAAGCCTTCAGTGTACGCTACTGAAACTGCAAAGTGAAAGCATGAGAGAGACTGACAAATACATTGCTGATTTCTTATCCAGAGCAACCTTACAGTGTATAACTACAGCGACTTAGTAGGAACGTGAAATCCCTAGCCTGATATTAATGCAGAAAATGCAGAGAGACAGAAGCATCAGCTAAGTCTGCTATGTGCAGTTTCAAGGTAGGGGCTACAACATATCTAAGAAGAAATGATACAAGACACAGATTTACAAGTGCTTGCATCTATCATTCTGTCACACTCTGTCAGGACAGTCAGATGCTGTGGGAGAAGCCTTGTCTGCTTTGCCAGAACACCAGAACTGCCCAGATGAGCTGAGAATCCAAGACAGCATCGTATAGAAAGTCAACTGAATCATAAACCCAAGATCAGTAAAAATAAATTCCCCCAGCTATACACTGAAGCCCTATAGGAATAGTGTCCTATTCCTCCATAATGCAGTGGTATTGCATGCTCTGCAGCAGTGCTGCACCAAGTCAAGATATTTGAGATCTCAGGAGAAACTTTGCAATGCTTATGATGAAATAGAAACTATCCTACAGGACACCATGCTTGCTAAAGGTTCTTATTCTAATGACAGCAGGTCAATGAAGTGACACAACATCCCAACAGGCTTTGGAATAGACCCCAGTCACAATTATAACTGAGCATTTTGCTCACAAGTCAACACAGATTATTTCTGCATTGAAGCCTGCTATTTGGACATGAGTGGCAAAATTTGGATTCTCTAAATTCTGTTGTCTGAAAATGTAGGCATCTATGTATGACATAGAAAAAAAAAATCCTGTTACAGTTACTGGTAAAATAACCAATACAGCCAAGGAAGTCCTTAGGACTGTTCGTCTGAAGAAATATTTCTGCTGATTTTGCAGAGGATAGCTATTCTTCAGCCTCCAGACTGATGTGTTGACAGGACACTGCCAACTATGATGGAAGTTTAGATAACTGGTGCACATGTAGGTGCATAGATACATTACATATAATTTAGATATTTTAACCTTGAGCTCAGTTGCACATTCAATTGTATATTCAAGTCACTTAACTTCAGTTTTATAGAATTCAGCATACAGGCAAAGCATGTTGCCAGGTTCTTTCTGTAGTCACCAGAAGCTAGAGAACTCAGCCATTCTAGGGGTGGACTCATCAAACCTAAGGCACCTCTCTTAAGGTAGCATATGCTTATTAAAAGATGCTTATTTCTCCCCAATGACTACAGAGGAAGTCTACTGAAGGAGGTTAGGAAGGCCTAATGTGGAGTGAGACAAATCCTACCCCAGGACAATACCATAGCCACTACAGCCAATGCTGTAGTGATGTATTCCAACAGGCATTGTATCTTATATCACATTTAAATACGTTACAGCAGGAGCAGAATAATTTTGGTTTCCTGCCATCCTTTGTGCCCACAGGCTCTCAAGTCAGACATTAGGGCTTTCTCCCATACATTACATATTTCTAAGCAGCAGAAGGAAGAGTACCTTTAAAAGGTTCCTAGGAAAGAAACACATGAGGGAACAAGAAGGAGAGGAGAGTGTATTACTGAGCCTTGATGACATGAATTGTCAAGCTCACTAGTGAGAAAGGTGCAGAGCAAAATGTTCAGGAAAACCACATCAAAAGGACTCTAACATTCTGGGAATCAGACACAATTCACTAATTGAAACATTCTTTCATTAATTAGAAATTGATACATGGTTTGCAAAGGTTTATTAACTAAAGTCATTAGTCATTTTTTGAAGATTCTAATGGAATAGTAGAGAGCTTGCATCTATCTATAATAACTTCTAATGAACAGATTATTACCATATATACAGTATTTATTAATAGTTTACCAGTGTATTATGGACATTAATACCATCTGCTGCAGATAATTATACCCATGTTGATAGGTGTTTGAACTGATTATAAGACACATATGACTCAGTTAGACTTCATTATAAATGATTAACCATTTTAAAGAATCATTTTATAAACTCATTATAAAATATTAATAAATGAATTTTTATTTAAAAGATCATAAGCTACAACTGTTTTTCAAGATCAGATGATATATGTCTAAATGCATGTTTTGCAGTTAAGACTACGAGGTTAAGTGGTAAGGATTTAAAATACATATTAGGGTCACACATTGAATAATAATTACCACAAATACACATAAAAAGATTGAATTATGGAGTAGCCTTTCATGATCTGTGCAACCTGGTATGCCACTCATTTAAGTGATTGCCATGAGTAATTTATGTTCACATTTAGCTTTTGTTGGCATTCTGAAAAATATACTATTAAAATTACACAAACCTAGGGCATTAAAAATTTTCTAGGCTGGGTCTGTTTATGCCAAGCTTTCTTCTGGATTGGAAAAAAAATTGAATTAGAATCTTTAGTTCAATTACATCATGAAAGCAGTAAGAAAATTAGAGTCTATGATAAAAACACTGGCAACAATGGCAGCATAAATGAGCACAGCTAAAATATCCCCATCTTTGGAAGAAAATTTTCACATAAAATACAAGCTTGTACTACGGACGGACACAACTTAGCTGAGACATTCTCAGTGCTTTAGCTGTTTACTTAGGCAGCAACAGAGTTCTAAGAAATAGTTGCTATGCCAACCCATCACAGGACTATATATATACATTCATGACCAAGGCTTATTTTGAGAGGTCTGTTACCCTTTCTTCCAAAAGTTTAAATATGCTACTGCTATATGGTCTCCATTAAGGCAAAACTCTATAGTCTGTGACTAAAATTCACAACCCTGATTTATTTTTTCTAAGACAGGGTGTGGAGTATCTAGAATAACATGAAGACATTTCAAATAAGAAGCAGAACAGCCCTTTGACGTCACATTTCTACAATCACTGAACAGACTGTTCTATTTGCAAGCCTCTAAAGATTTGGTGTTCAGATGATAAAGGGCACTGCTTTTTATAATCTATTATTAACTGTCATGTGTGTATTGCTGCAGGAGTTCTCTAAAGAGAAAGCAAAGCATGTTTTGATGGTGTGATGATGAAGTGCTTTTTTGTACTATTTACTAGAACAATTTTCCATATTAACTCCATCCAGTCTGTCTTCTTTTTATAATACAGGAACAAGGAAGAGTAACCTACCTCTGGAGCTTAGTGATGTATTGAGATAAATACACCTTTAAAAAAGATTTAAAAATCATAGAGGGAGCTCTTTAATTACCTTATTCTGTTTATATTACTTTAGGGGCTTTTTTTTTTTCAAATGCATTTGAAATTTCAGTCTATTTATTTCATAATTATTTGAGGACTACATGCAGCACTGCCGTTTCAATTAGATTTTGAGGGCTGATAAAACCACTGTTGACAGCAAATACGCAAATGAATGAAGGGAAACCAGATCAGCAATGTTTATGTCATTGAATTTAAATAAAACTAAATGTTCTGTCAGAAATGTGATCAAATCTGAAGTGAGAAGAAAAACAGCAAATGGCATGGGAGGGATAGGAGCAGGTCAGAGATAATAATCTTTCTTTAGACACCTGGGTTTTCTGAAGATCTATTTCCTTTTGAGACATAATTTTAATTTCCAGAGTGTAGCCACTTCTTTTTCATACTAGAAACGCAAAAACACTTATATATATCTTCTAACAAGTTTTGCAACTAGACAGACTTCTTGAAATGTGAGAAAAGCAAGAAGATAAGGAAGATCTTAATGCAGATACTGAAAGCTCAACCCAGTAGAATTGATAAAGGCAAGAAAAGCCATTGTGATAAATTTCAAAGGTTAAGGCATTCTGTCTGTTCTAAAGACCAATATGAAGGGGGAGAGGAGAGGATGTGTGATAACACCGTTTAAGAATGACGATATACTTGCCAGATGAGAATCTGCATTAGACGGTTGTACTTTCTAAGAATAAAAGACAGCATCACTGAAGCAACTGTCTCATGTGTCTCTCTGACTGAAATGAATGACAAATTTTGTATTCATTCAATATCTATAGAGAAGATATATTAAACTAATGAACAAGGGAAAAATTTGTACATTAAATGCTCCGAATTAGATTTGATACCCTTGGTCTGCCGCAGGCAGAATGAAGTTCTCTGCTGAGTCTCAAAGCCTGATTCAGTTCAGTGGTTTTTTAGTTATTACAGGTTTGGGGTCTTTCTATAATATTTCTCTAGGAAGCAACAAATTAAGCCCATTTTTCAGTGAATTAACTTCATTTTAAAGGTTTGCATGTTTTGATTGTTAGAAAAATCATACATTTCTTGCTGAAAGTGTATATAAGATTCTGAGACTTTTTAGAATCAGTTTGGTTTGTTTACATCTCATAAAATTTCATTAATTCCTTGGCTTTTAGACATTTTTGTTTTCATATGTTTTCTGCACATCCTGTTTCTTGCTCTTCTTCCATGAGACAACACAGACTTTTTCCAGTTCACATCCAAAAGTGATCTTACTCCTTGTCTTAGCTAAGTCCATACTGTATTTTGCATATCAAGCCAAACTCAGTCACAGTCATAATCTGCAGATGTGCCTCCTCACTTAGAAATCATTGTAACAGAACTTTGAGGAGCACTAAAGAGAAAATAAACTGATTTGTGCCTCTCTTGTACAATAAAAGGACCAAGATTCTTGAAATTGCCTCCACCACAACATTCAGTCTTTATTTGAGAACCATGGATGTAGTCCATTAAAAGGCAAATAGGAAGGACTGTTGAAGCCTTACTGTTCAAAATCAACATGCCAGGTCTACTGCAGCTATGGATGGTCCAACAGTAGCAATACAGAGAAAGAAGAGCTAGCTCAAGGACCACATCACATCTTTCACAGTTCAGACTGTGCCACAGTAACCAGCCATCCTCTAAACCTACTAACCAACACATTTGGCTGTCAACAGTGTCAAAGAACCTGAGTTCAGAGCAGAGCAGCCAGTGAGAATTTCTATTGCACCAAGCGTTACATGTCTTTGAGGCAAAGAACAGACACTACTGAAGTAGTGGAGAGGGATTAAAGCAGTGTTTATTAGCTCTGACCTTGAAAAGAATCTTGAAGTCTGGATGGCTCCCAGGCTAACTGCAGAGAGGGATGGAAAAGAGCGGGGACAAATTCTAAGGACATCATAATCCACTTTACAAAATAACAGTAGAATAGGTATCCACAACTTAAACAACATCATCCGAATTTATATATCCATCCTTAGTTTCTGTTTGAATTGCTGTTAAAGACAGAAACATTTAAATAAATTTAGAAATTTTAAATGTGATCCTAAATTTTATCTTTTATGTTTACTGTTACTACACTATTAGTTTTAAAAGTAATAAAAATATTTTGTATACACATATTTTTTAAATGCAAAGGAAAAAAAAATCTTGCTATTGTACATTTCATCAAATGGTCACATTCAAAACAGTGTTCAGGACTCATCCTAAAGCTACAATACAGTAAATCATCAATGAAGCAGAATTACTTCAACAAAGGGAGTGTTTAGTGGGTTTTTTTTCCTTCCTTTTTAAATTTAATATAACTGACTTTCCTAAATGATTTATGTGTCTGGGAGTCCTGCCTCTTTTATCCTTTCAAGAACAATCACAGTAGGATGGAATGGTTTGAAAGGCTGAGCCAAGGGAGAATCTGCATCTTTATCCGTATAACACTCTGGTGCTCACTGAACTGTTTTCTCAGACTTCTATTTGCAACAAAACTGCTGATCTCAAAACAGCTGCATTATTTCTGTTTTAGTGTTCAGTCTGCAAAGAGAGAAAAACATGAGAGATTAATGACATGGTTTTCATCTCATGTTACTCCGTTTATGCCATACAATCTTTCTCAAGTTATTCTTCCCATATCTACCTGATATCTCTTTGTATGCTCCAAGTGCCCTATTCAATTTCTCATTTTCTTTTCCAGTGTTTCCTCAGTAGCTTCTCAAGTTATCATGTTATGAGAGAAAAGATAATAATTAGTTTCACATTTTTTGATAGATTCCTCATAGTCACAAATATCTATCTACAAACTAAAGATGAAGTTAAGAAAGAAAAAAAAATCTGCTGGCACTAAAGAAATTCTTATAATTAACAATTCTCTACCAGTAAATTAAGGGAGTTTTAGTTATTCATAGATACAGTGTAAGTCAATACAGTTGATTATGAAAGTCTCTTCAAACCCCCTTAGATCTATAAAGGACATCATAACACGAACCTAAAAATAAGAAAAAGAGTAATAAACAATCATTCTAGTCCCTTTTTTATTTTTATTCTGTTTTAATCAATATTGATAGCATTGCTGAATTCTACTAACCACTGAGATTATCCATAGTTCATATATTCCTATGAAGAAAGTAGCAATGAATCTTCCTGCATTATTGCACAGTGAAACTCCCATGCTACTGTAAAGAGGGAAACAGTACATAAAAACAACACACACAGACACAAAAATAAACACAAAACCAAACCAACCAGCAAACAAAACAGCAGCTCTACCCTGGAACACAGAATTTGTGTTTGTGTAAAGCTGTCTGTGGTTCCGTCCCAAAGCACAGTAGAAATTCCCAGATAAAATGATCATTATACGAATTTCAGCAGCTGCCATTGCAAATCCAGTAAGAGTTTGCTCCATCTTACTTTCAACCACAAATATTCATAGTATTTCAGGCATGAATTATATAAGCATGTGCATCTTCCTAGATCAAAAAGTTCAGAGAATTTTCAACTTGAAAGAAAGGAGTGAGAATAAGATGTGACAAATGCTACTCACATCAGTTAATGATCCTCTGGGATATACTCCAATATGGCCCAGGTGAGGACCGTATAAGAACCTGGCTAGAACAGAACAGAAAATTCCAAATGTAAGCAATTAAACAAATTAGATTCCCTGCTGCAGTTTTTCAATTAGACACAATAATCTTCTCTGCTCCACATTATGCATTATAGTACCGTGCTCCTTCTTGTTAAGCATTTACTGAATTTGTAATACAGATGTGACCATGTGCCTACTCTTTATCAAGACATTTTGTATGTTCATTTTATGAAATACATTTTAATCTTTCTGTAGGAGAAGTGAGTTTATACATGCAAGTCCTTATCATTCCATCTATCTGTAGAATGCCTGAAAGTAAAAATAGTTGGTGATATGTTATCTGTATAGATTTTCTCAGAAAGCTGAAAAATTGTACTTCTTTAATAGAACTGTCACAAATGGCATCCCATCTTCCATCCCAATGCAGTTCTGGGGCAATTCTGGTAAATTAAAACTACCTCCCAAAGATATAAATGGTTCCATCCATAAGATCCAAGAAGGACTTTTATTTCAACTACAGTGCATCAAATCACAAACAAGAATGCTTTTGTTTGTTTGTTTGTTTGCAGAGTCATTCTGGATTTTAACTGAGATAGCCTCAGTACGGTCAAAATCTGCCTCTGTGCTTTTCCACCCAAATATGTGTCAGTACTGTTTTATTTCAAGAGTCAAATGAAATTATTCTTGCATTTCATCTGTGCATATAAAATTGCTGCTGTGAAGTCTTCCCTCAAAAGCAAATGAAGGGGATTTTGAGGTGTGAGGAAACCTCAGTTGCCACTGTTTGAGTTTCATGTGAATTAGTGTATTTCATTTATTTGATTCACTGAAACAAAATGGGTTTGTTTTCTTTGGTGTCACTCAGAAGCCTAGAATTCAATTCTAAAGAAACACCGAGATAGAAACTGCATTAGCCTGCTCTAAAACATTTACTGAAGATACTTCTTTGGTAAGCTATGCTTACGTCTACAGAAAAAAAAAGACACACTAGAGATCGCACACAGAGAAACAGGAACAGAAGAAGGATGGAAACCTGCAGTTCAACTGTCCCCCTAGGTGAGTAAAATTTTATTACAGATATCTCACACGGCAACTGTACAGCTCTCCCCAGCTGGCACCCGCAAAATCTTGGCTTGTGAGGCACATAATTTCTGTCTTCAATAGAAGTATGTGCAGCTTTAGCAGTCTACAAAGCCTTTGAATGTCAACACAAAAGCTTCTGGGAGTTTCTTCTGATAGCTGATTAGAAGACAAGTAAAATGAAAATCCTTATTTTATTACTAAGTGTGATGTTTTAAAATATATTAACTCAGGGGAGATATATTTTAGGTACATATGTTTTCTTTTTTTTTCCTGCTTCTCTCTTCAGTATTGGAGCATGCTAACTTAATCATTATATATTTTCTGTACATGGTAAATATTGCATAGGGGCAAATCAAACTTCGCCTCCATGACAAAAAGCAAAAAAGATATTATTATATTTTCACCTATCTTATGATGGATGGCAAGGGAATCTGTGGTAGAAGTCCAGCCAACTTGGTGAGGCAGGTTTTAAACTGAATGGGGGGAAGGTCCAAACTGGCACCTCCATTGCAACCAGCTGGGAAACAAGCCAGGACACTCAAAGCAGTAACAAACATTCCTTATCTGCTTCCCAAGATGGTAATCAGAAGATCAACCATCTACAGAAGGTGAGTCTCTTCTCACAAGGACTCATGTGGAAAAAGCAAGGTGTAATGGGTACAAGTTCTCCTGGGACGTTCTGGTTGAACACAAGAGGAACATTTTTCACAATTACAACAATCAGTTATTGGAATTAACTCCTCATGGAAGTGGCAGATTCCCCAACACTGAACACTTTTAAGATTCAGCTAGACAGGGTGCTACACCACCTTGTCTAAACCATGTTTTTACCAAAAATGCTTGGACAAGATGATCTCTGGGGGTCTCTTCCAACGTGATATTCTATGGTTCTACAATTATCCCACATAAAGAAAAAACAATCAGAATTGTTGGCTGTCCCTCCTTTGCTCTTCCAGGACTCCTAGTGGTCCTAAAGGAAGAGATATGAAGAAGATGGGGTTATGGCCAACTCCCATCACAGAAATGAATCCCATCTGAGTGAAGGAAATAGCCACTTTCAAAGATGTTGCAGTCGCAACCACATATTCTATGCATACACTGAAAATTTTGAAGAGGTTTGCAGAAAGACTTCAAGCATTTCTCCTGAGTTATGTGGGCCAGGTTTTGTTCTTTCGGATTCCATTAAAACAGTCACAGCGACATTAACAGAAACTGCGCAAAGGTAAAAGTAAATTAATGAGAAAGCAGGAGGAAAGAATTTCAACATGCTTTTGATGAGAATGCCTTTGGCACTGTACAATAATTAGCCCAAATTTGCTACATTGCCAAGAAATGTCCTGACTCATGTTTTGAAGTATTGGCATATTTCACTTGTGTCTTCATTTTCATGTAATTTTCTTGATAACAGGCAAATGTAAGTAGTATTATAAAGACAAATTTAAATAATATAGCGTATATTATGGCCCTACTCTCGCATGTTCAGACATGATGCTTATTAAAGGAATGAATGAATGACCCCTTAGTATTAGCACACCAGCGGTATTCGACAAGCAGGAGATGGTCTTTCATTATAAAGGCAAAAATTCTGTTAGCAGCATTCTATCTTACCCAGTTTGATATCAAGGTTATTACTGAAAGTAATATACAGCTTACTGTCTTCTTGTATTTTTTGCAATACTTTCAATGGTACCTTAGAATCACTTGAATGTAATTTATAAAAAGATTCTAAAGAGAGTGAACATTGCACTTCCCATTGAAAAGAAATAGGGCTCTAAGTTGTTGTGAGGTGCTCCTTAGTCTTCTAACTCTGCTTGATAAATCTGAGGAATTTTTTTCCTGTGCCAATTTTAACACAGTGGGACAAGTCTGTACATCTACACTACTGTTACACTATTACCTTATTGATCTGATGAATAGATCTGAGATAAAAGTTGGGTATCCATTTTAATAAAGCATTTCTTAATTAATTTGTCAGCTTATTTCTCGTTCTTATTTTTAGGGAACTTTAGTCATCATTACCACACCAAAATAACAAAACCATTGTCTGCTTTTTTGGTTTTGCGCTAAAGATGCTCTAGAATAAACTAAGAGCAGGAACCAAAGAGCAGAAGTTTTTCAGTATGTTCTGTGAAATGAAATGGAATTTCAACCTTCTTTCTAATACTCCCTATCTTTTCTCTATTGCGCTATAAATCTTCTGTGTTCCAGTCTTCCCATTTACTCTTCTAACTTCTTTGCACTTTGATTTCATGTTAAAATCAATGCTGAATCAACAGAAAAAGATTTGCCTGTAATATATGGGCAAAAGTAAAAACAAACAAACAAACAAGAAGCAAGCATTTTTAAAAGCCTAGAGACCCTGTCATGGTAACAGTGGTCTTGTCACAGGTCTCTGCAGTCTTTTAGCAAATTAATTGACATCCATCTTCAATCCAATACTTTCTTACCTTCTGTTATTTTTTTTGTCTTTCTCCATCAATGTAGATATCATGTCTTCTCCAAAGAGGAAATGTCATATTTCAAAATGAAATCCACAGGAATAACCAATTTAAATTAACTCCATTATTTTTCTCAAAAATGGGAGTAAGAATACCCCTAAGTAGGTATTAGAAAAAGTTTATATGTACTAAAACAAAGCTGTATAATTAAAATTTATTCATTTCTATGTCTTCAATATAGTATTAATAATAATTTTATACATTCACTATCATATTTGCTTAATAACAAGTCAAAGAATATCAGTACTTCATGATATAGACCGCTAACAACCAACAAACAAAAGGAACTTCAGAGGCAAAGACATGGAAAAACCTCTGTAATATTAGAAACTATTTCACAGAGAGGTTTATCAACAGATAGAGTATGACATTTTCATTAACTGAATGATCACTCGGTCAGTCCAAATCTGCTGAGGTTTATGGAAATAGCTGAGTTACAAGAAGTTGGCTTAGAGCTTAATGCAAGTCACAGCACAATGACTCTTGCATTATCATTGCATCATTTCATTTACACAGTCACTCTAATTGACTTTAATAGGTTTTGGATCAGAGCAAACACACAGACAAAAAGATTGATTATATAAAACCGCAATGTTTTTATTAAACTTGCCTCAAGAATATACAATCTCAAAAAAATCTCTATATCAGCAGCCAGAGGCTTTAGGAATTTGTGGCAGCCAACACAGAGACATTTTGTCAGCTTCAATTTAATTTTGAAAAGATAAGGTTTCCAGAAACATCTTTGTAGGATGTGTTTAAACACAGAATCTGTCTCATGGACCACCTTCTGCTCACATTGACCACTGACAACTAACAGATGAGTATACACAGTGGCCACCATATTCATCAAAACATAATGTTTCAAAATTAACTCACATATTACATTTTTTTTATTTTGATATGACTTACAAGGAAAAAAAATAAAAGGGTTGGATTAAGTCATCAGTAATAATCTATATAGACAAAGCAAGACTTTTTTGCAGGTCATAGGCAGTCCACAAGCTACAATTTAGGAAAACAAGCTGATCCTGTGCTACGAAGCATCATTGCATTTCTTCATTAGAGGAAGCAGATGTAAATCATAGAAAAAGCACTGCATTCTGTTTTGGGAAAAAAACAAAAAAACTGCAACCCACAACAAACAAAATGTGGTAGCCACCCTGGAATCAAAAACCACCAGTGTGTGCATTTTCACCGCAAAACAGTAAGAGCAAGCCTGTGTGGAAATTTAGATCTTCATAGCCTAATTTTTAAATTGTTCTCTGCTTGTATCTAAAAGACATGGATGACCTTTGCCTGGATGCTTTTGCAGGATCAGTTCTATGGAGATCCAAGGACTAAATTTGCATGCATACACATATATATACATGGATATGTTTAGCACATGGAAATTCTAACTCCAAGAACTGTCAGTGTTAGCATTTATCTGTAATGTAAAAGCACTCATTCTGTAATTATGAGAGTGCATAAATGATTGCTACATGTAAACCTTTCAATCAAAGTCTTATATATACTGTACATTAGGATGAAGGATCACAGAATCACAGAATGTGCTGAGTTGGAAGGGACCCACAAGGATCATTGAATCCAACTCTTGGCCCCACAGAGGGCCCCAGGAGTCACACCCTGTGCCGAAGAGCATTACAAAACACTTGGTTGTTGCAACCATTTCCCTGGGAAGCCTATGCCAGCACCCAACCACCTTCTAGGTAAAGAATGTGTTTCTAATATCCAACCTAAACCTTCCCTGACACAACTTTAGGCAATTCCCTCAGGTCCTGTCACTGGTCACCACAGAGGAGAGATCAGTGCCTGTCCCTCCTCTTCCCCTCAAGGCCCTTCACACTTTTGATTGCCCTCTTTTGGGTGCTCTCTAAGAACTCAATATCTTTCTTATATTGTGGCACCCAAACCCACACACAATATTCAAGGTGAGGCCACCCCAGTCCAGAGCAGAGTGGGACAATCCCCTCCCTCGATGGGCTGGCGATGCTGTGCCTGATGCCCCCCAGGACACAGTTGGCCCTCCTGGCTGCCAGGGCACTGCTGACTCATGTTCATCTTGCCATTGACCAGGACCCCCAGGGGCCTTTCTATGTCACTGCTTTCCAGCTTCTCATTCTGCAGTTTGTACAAACAACCAGGATTGTCCCATTCCAGATGTAGAATCCAGAACTTTCCCTTGTTGATCTTCATATGATTGGTGATTGTCCAGTCCTCTGATCTGTCGAGGAGTCAGCAGCTCCTCTCAGTGTTGTGTCATCTGCAAACTTGCTTAGTATCCCCTCCAGTCCTGCATCCAAGTCATTTATGAAGATATTGAGGGTCACAGGGCCCAAGATGGAGCCCTATGGAACCCCACTAGTGACAAGTCACCAGTCTCATGTTACCCCATTCACTATTACCCTCTGTGCTCAACCTATGAGCCAATTGCTCCCTCACCACGTGATGTGTTTATCCAGCTGTGTGCTGGACATTTTGTCCTGAAGGACCCTGGGAGAGACAGTATTGAAAGCTTTACTGAAATCCAATACTACAGTTTATATACTTTAGCCCTCTTTTTTCTGACCATGCAAGCTTATTGTTGTTGTGCTGTTAACATATAAGTGAAAAAGAAAAATGCATTTGTAGAGTAAACTAGTTTGTAGAATAAATTTATTCTTGTTTGTTGACCTTGTACATATGACAGCAGCTGATCTTGGAACAATCACTCCAGTTTTGATTTTGACATAAATTTTTTAGGACTTTTCTGCTTGTACAAACTCAAGTTATGTATTGATAGAATACATTTCTCACTTCCTCTGCTCCACCTTTTCCCTCCTCTTTCTGTAACTGTTTTCAGTCTGACAAAGATTTTTACTCCCATTTCTTAAGCTTTCTTTTTTTTCTTTTTTTATCTTGCTCTTCAACTTCTCTGATTTTTAAAGACATGAGAAATGAAATGAGATATATAATCAAGACAGTTTTCACTTCACTTGTTTCTCTAAGAGACATTTAATAAGAGATTTTGATGAACGGGAAAAACAGCCCTACTATGTAATGATCTTTTCTATGGTAATCCACCCACAGGGGCGTTTTAGTATGTAAATCACGTTATTGTCTCACACATGACAATTTGATGGATTTTAAATTCCTCATTTGTTAAAATATAATGCAATTTTGGTGTTTTTATTGATGCAATAGCACTTTGTTCACCTAAAAAGGTATCTTTATTCCAAGCTACATAAGGTGATACTATTATTGAATCATTCGAAATCTGGCAAATATAAATAATAAGGAGTTTCTTTGCACAGAAGCACACTCAGCCCCATGCTGGAATCAAAGAGGGGCAGAGATGTTTCCATGTCACCTAGCAGGTGTCCCTAGGCCTGCCCAGGCAAAATAATCCCTTTATTTAAATATACACAGGTAAGTAAATATGCACAAATGCATCTATTCTCATTGTACAATGATTTCTAGAAGCTCAAAAAATAAAACCAAAACCAGGCAAAGCTTTATGGACTGATGAATAAGCATCAAAGCTATTACAACAGAAACAAATTCCTCTTCTTACACATAACAACTTAACTTACCTTAGCAACTTCCAGGTTGTTACGGGTTTAGCCAAGTAGGCCTAAATTTAGGTTTTAAAGTTCAGACTAGGCCTGGAATTGTCAGCTGACTTGAGCTGGGCTGGGCTAGCTAACGGCTGACTTCTTCTAGCCAGTAGTATTGTATTCCATACCATATTATGACATCATCTCCAAAGGGGTAAGAGCTTGTGTGTGTGAGTGGCTTGGTCAGTTCCATCATGGCTGAAGTAGAAGCAGGACGTGCTACAGCTCTTCTACTGTGCTAGGGCCTGCTCCTGCTGCCGCTACTTGCATTTTGTTTGAGTTTCAGGGAAGTAGAAACATTTTGTTGTTACTCTTTCTGTTCTTTGCTGTGTGTCTTTTGGGGTGCTTATAAAACTACAGAGATAGAATCTGTTTTCGATGGGGAGTGGGGAGTTATTTCTTGTTATTTCTAACTTGTGTGTGTTTTAGTCTTCTGTTTCCTGTATAAATATATATATAGTTAGTCTAAGCATAAACCTAGTGTGAAGGGGGCTTTTCCCTTCTCCCTTTTCTCAGCTTAGGTCAGGAAAGCTGTCTCTGTTATTGGGCAATTGGCATTTTGCCAGCTCAACCCAAGACACAGGCATATACAAGAAAATACAAATAGGATTAATCTAAAGAGGAGATAAGAATAATCAGAGCATCTCTTCAAATAATGTGGTAAATATACTTCGGCGTGCTTTTACTTGATGTAATTTTCTTTGCTCTCTGTATCTTTTGGAGAGTCTACAACATACTTTTTTTTAAAGATGTAAACATGAAACACATTGGCTCAAAAACTGTGTGCATGTCATATTGTCATCTTAAATACCCAACTTCATTTTCTATAAAAGGAAAGAATTCTCAGTATTGCTAATGTCAACAGAAATGAAGGGATACAGAGTCAGAACAAGTCCCTTATTGACATTATATTGTCTAACCCTTCAAACACTAGAAAACAAAGCAAAACAAAACAAAACCTCTCCACCGAATCACTGAAACTGTGAAACTTATTTTGCAAATATCAAAGGCATTTAAAGATCATGAATAAAGGTCACTTCTTTGTACTGTCACCACCTTTTCATACACTACAATTGACCTACAAGAGATTCTTTAAGTGGTTTCAAAAGCCACAGCATTTCCTTCAGGTTCCTCTGCACACAGTTAGGATTTGCTTCGAAGTGGATGGAATTCACCACTGTATTTTTCACTCTCATTTTGGATACCTACATGTGTGGACATTTCTGCAAGAAAATTGAAAATCTACATAGGCAATTTTTTCAAATTATTTTTATAAAGCATAATGGATTTAACACAAAATAGGTGTCGTAATAAAGTCAAATTCTGACAAATTCTAAGGGAAGGCAAAAAATATCATTCTCAGTAGTATTATCAAATCTATTCCATCTTTATCTTAAAGGAGACGGGAAACCACTAAGCAACATGGAAAAACATGGTATACTAACATTATAACTTTGCAATAAACAACAGGGAAAAGGGTACAAAATATTATTTTATTGTGCTTTTAAGCAGCATCTAACTAAATAGAATCAGTCAGCACTGGAGGAGTACTGTAAAAGTGTTAAACTAAAAAATTGACATACATCATAAGAGTTGGATGACACATTAAATAGAATGACAAATTTAAGATTACTATCTGTGGGTATGGATTCTCAGACATTTCAAATTACTGTACCATCACCAAAGTTTAAATTTCCACTGTGTGCCACATTTGTCCTCAAGCTGTTTATTTGCAAATAAGATTAAAAATAAATAAATAATTAAAATAAAATAAAATAAAGCCAAAACTTGACAACTGAATTTATTTGCACCCTAGCAGTCTTTTTCTCAAAGTTATTTCCTAATTACATATTGCACATACAACAAAAATTCTACGCCGCTAAATGTCTTCTGCTTTACTGCAGACTTGCATTTCTTTCGATTTTTTCCCCATGCCTGCAATTACTGAGGTGAAGAACGTCCTGATTCTTGACAGATGCCATGTTTTCAGATAGGATCCATCTAGAGGAGTAGTAGTGCCAACTGTGATGTACAAATTAAGGATCTCACACATACACAAAAATATTCCCTTCAGACTGGACAAAGTGAATTGATTTTTTTTTCTGCTCTGGGAAACTAAGAAATTTTGATAGTGCCTTGTAGTCCAAGATACTCTAAATAGAAGGAAAGACGTTATCTTGGATTAGTTTGACTATATGCAGGCATCTATTATGTAAACATTTATGGGTATGCAAAGGTAAGAAAACATGGTCTGATTCCCAAGATTAATCAACCCTGCCTAGCTCCTATCAGTCATGTACAGGTAATAACTTCTCTAGCAAAAAAGAGCTTGCTGGAAGAGTCCAAAATAGAGCCAAGAACGGAGATAACACTAATTGCTGCTCAAAAGTTTGCTCTTTGGGTGACCAATGTGCATTTGCCTTGTGACTGAGACTGGCACAGTAAGTTTCTTTCCAATTAATGACAGTAGATACTTCTCCGGACTGATTCATCCATAAGAATTTAATGCTAATCATGTATGAAAACAGGTATTTCTCACTGCTGATTACCAAAGAAGGCTATAGCAACGAGTTGAGCTAAGGAAAATTGCAGAGGTGACCTGAAGATAGCTGAGACAAGTCTGGCCTCTGTAGTCACTAGACCACAGAAGAAAAGGTTGTCTTCGAGAGTTCTGGCTGCCCCCATTTACCTTTGTAAAGCTGTCACATGTAGAAAAGAGGGAGGAGATAAAAACTTCATGCATGTTATTTCTAAAAGTAAAAAAATAGGGATGTCCTGTCAAATGTCTGTGAAAGTTCAAAAAAATTCAGAAAGAGTACTATGGTGTGTGTATATATATATATATATATATATATATATATATATGCAAGTTCTACATTTGGTCTTTAGTCAAATGTGGGAAAAAGCCTTTGTACCAGAGAAGCCTTTAGAGAATCATCAACATAATAATTTACCCCACCTAATAAGTTAAAATTTTGTTGTTTCAAATAATAATTTTAAAATACAGTATAGTTTTAGCGTAACAGAAAATTATTCAATATACTTGAACATACTTGTATGACAAGTGAGAGATGATAATGCAACTTTAGTTTTACAAAAATATTTTTGTAAAGAGTAATTTCATTAAAATAATTTTGGGCAATATACTTTTTACCTCATTTTAGACACCTATGGTGCAGGCAACTACAGCTGAATCATTCAACTGAAATTCCATTTTCAGTCAAAGGAGAAAAATGGGCATTTGAAGGCACAAGTCTTCTGACCTATTTTAGAAAGAGAAAGAGATGATTCATGCCCTACAAATGCCTATTTCTCTTCATAAAGGGAGATGACTAACTTGGATGTAGTCCTTCATATTCTACACATATTCAGTGAGTTGGCTCTCATTCCTCTAAATGTGTCTACAAAACTTCATATCATTTTCTTAACCAGGAGAATTAGAGGAGAGCTGAAAATTAAGTGTTATGATTTTCGTTGCATATCACTTACGGATGAGAGTGAATATTCCATGTTCTGTGTGGAGGAAGAAGTGATAGGGGGTGGAAATGGTGTATATCTATACTTTCATAATTTCAAAGATGATTTGGATTTTAGTTTTATGTGGACTTAATTTCCTTCTGAGAGGGTTTAAGCATAAAAGATTCTCAGAAACTCTTATACATTTTCACTTTTTCTGGCCTGCTAAGCACGGTATGTCAGATTCTTTCCACTTGTGAATGGTTTTCTCAACTCCTAAACAGCACTGCACCGTATTTTTTCTTTAGACTAAAGGAAAGCTTCAGAAAAGACACATTGTTGATTTTGGTACACATTTTTCAAAAGGCAATCCTTCTATTTTAAGTGCTGAAAGAAGTTCACTTACCATTTTGCACTGTAAAATATGCCTAGATATTTATATTGTACATGATGACTAAATCTACAGGCCTGTGTTCTTTACAACCACCCAAAATCATCTAGATCTTTCATATTTCTAAAAACCAACCTCACTGCCACATCTGCGTATGCATTTAGCATAAGCAGATGCTGAATGCAGAATAAAATACAAATTTAGGTAGAGATTAATGTGATTATTATTAAAAAGAGAGTAGAAAACACTGCAGACAGCTAATATGGTTTGAACAAAGTGTGCAGACACTTTATCATGTGTTTCTTTAGCTTAAATTTCAGGGTTTGACTTAAACCAAATCAAAACAAACCCTCTATTTTTATGGTAAAGAAGACAATCTATCCTTTCCAGCATAAGACATTGATGTTGATACAGCCACATGCATAGGATTAGTTATCTGTGACCTTTCTCTGATAAGTACAGTCCTCAGGATTTTATTATCTTTTGCTACCCATTTGAATATCAGTTACTTTTTCCCTCACAAACCCCCACCTTCTCCTGCAGTGTACTTGAATGTTCACAAAAATTTGGGGGGATATATTTTTTCTCATTCCTTCTATACACCGTCACATATTATTCAGAATTAAAAATTTTTATGTGTTTAAATTTCACAAATTTAGCCTGTCTAACATCTTATTTCTCTGGTTCAGTGGATATCATACTGTCATTTTGCAAATAAGATCTCTTCTGACTTGAAAAATTTTCTAATTTTTATTTTTTAATGTGTGATGTCTTGGATTCACCTACAAATATTCAGTTATATTTTCCCACATAAGTAAGTATTCACTCCATAATGAAAGAACAGTATCATATTGTCAGATAAAATCCTACTCTTCTAAATGTTTTATCGGGATTACTACTTTAGGTTCTTAAAACAGGAAAAGAATTGTATTTATCATCGATATTTGGTTCTTTTCTTTTGTACTCCTAAAATCATGAACACTATATTAGAGCTGGTGCACAGTGCTACTAAGTAGTGGAGATGCATGTAGTGTAGTAGTGTATGTTAAATAAGTACCATTCATTACTTCCCCACAGACAAGGAATTTAAAATCCATCAATTCCTCACATGTGAGGCAGATTGCGATTTACATGTTAAAGTACCCGTGTGAATTGATTTGCATAGGAAAGACTTCTGGAGCACTGAAACAAAGGATTAATGAGCATGACAAGAGTGCTATTAGCATAGAAAACAGAGATTCTCCTACAACACACCCTTCAACCAATGTAAATATATTCATCATAAATATATAGATCTTGGTGGGTTTCCCAGCCAGGAATGAAACAAAGGTCTTGTCTCAAGAGCAATAAGACTAATGCCATAAACTCTGGATGAGGCTGTAAGCAGACTCAGAGACAGGGATCTGCAGGCAGAGCTTCCTTAGACCAAACTCAGGTGGATTTTTGGGTTTGCTTCAAGTGCTAAGATGTAACCATTTACATCTGAGCTAATCTGTTAGATTTCCTTCTATTGACAGTATATGGAAATAGAATCTTAGTGGTGTGTTACATTCTATCCAAAGGTAGACCTCTAAAATAATCAGAAGAATTTCCTCATACTATAATGGCATTGTTCTCTTCACATATGTTTTTGTAATAAAAAACAACCATACAGACGGTTACCAAATCTTTTATTATAGACACTGCAGAAGCCTTTAACACTGTCACTGGAGTGTTTTCAGTTCATATGAAGACAGTTCATCACACGTTGTCGCTGCTGCTCCCTCCTCCTCAGAGGGAGGACTCTTCACACTCTACTCTTCCCCTGCAGTCCCCCATGTAGTTCTCCAATGTGGGTTCTTCCCATGGGCTGCAGTTCTTCACTAACTGCTCCAGCATGAATCCCTTTCATGAGGTGCAGTCCTTCAGGAAAGGCTGCTTCAGTGTGGGTCCCCTTCTGGGTCACAAGTCCTTTCAGGAAACCTGTTTCATGCTGGAATCCTCTCTTCATTGGTCCTGACAGGAACCTGCTCCGGTACAGGCTTCCCATGAAGATACAACCTCCTTTAGGCACATCCATCTGTTTCAGCATGGGGTCCTCCAGGAGCTGGACGTGGATATCTGCTCCACCTGACCTCCATGTGCTGCAGGGGCACAGCCTGCCTCACCATGGCCTTCATCACAGACTGCAGGGGAATCTCAGCTCTGGCCCCTGGAGTATGTCCTCTCCCTCCTTCAGTGGACTGAGTCTGCAGGGCTGTTCCTCTGACATATTCCCTGGCTGTCTTTCTGCAGTTCCACCCCCCCTTTTTGTTATCCCAGAGGTGCTACTAGCATTGCTGAAGGGCTCAGCTTTGGCCAGGGGTGGATCTGTCTTGGAACCAGCTGGCACTGGCTTTGTCAGATGTAGTGGGAAGCTTCTGGCATCATCTCACAGAAGCCACCCCTGTAGCTCCCCCACTACCAAAACCTTGCAGCTCAAACTCAGTACATTCTTCTTGTACACTAAAGGAATAGGTTCTAGTATGTAGGTTGCAACAAGGCTTCCTCATTATTACTAAAGTTCAATGAAGTCTGTGAGGGAATTCCAGAGGAAAAAAATAAACCACTTCAAAGTACACAATGATTCAAAAGTGTGAATAGTTTGTGAACAGTTTCTTACAGTTCCACGTGGCTCTAAAATTCAGCAGACAATTGCTGGCTATGTGAAGTAACTTGTGAAATCTGTAGGTGACTTCTTCATGGCAACTGCTGATCAGTTTTTCTCTTTCCCTTTTTTTGTCTTTACATATGCCAAATAAAATATTAGTAATATACTCAGAATAGTCCCATTTTAGAACTTAAGTGATATCTGTGATATCCAATTATTTTCTTTCTTAGTCTTGTTTGAATACAACTTAAGTGATATGCATTTAACTTTCTTTCTAATTGATTTTATATGTTACATTTATTTGATAGAAATATTCCAATATGATGTTCTACTGAAATGGCCTTTGTGTGTACTCCCAATGTCCAGTGTATTGGTGATAGATTTTTATACGTATCTTTGCTCTTGCCCATTCCACAGTCCTTCTTGATCCAAATTTCTTCTGCTTATTTTTATTTCAAATTTATGAAACATCTGGCCTGGAAAGCTTTTATATATCAAATGTTTAAAATTGAAAATTATTTCCAAGGAATACAACCACAAATGAGCATCTTACTGCAAATGATAATGCACTATGATAGAGTAAGTAAAACCCAGACCTACAGCCAAGACATCCAAATTTTGAGTCTTAAAGAAGAGATTGCGCAAAGTATTCGCAAAGTCTGTATTTTACATTATCAAGAGTAGCTTGTTTAGCCTTCATCTACAGTCATTTAAAAGACTGGTTTCTTCTGTAATGGATTCAGACTAAAAATCTAATTTTAGACGCTTGTAATCAGCCCTATGAAAAATGTTCCCCTCCACTGTAAAGACAGCCTTGGTAAAATAGTCTCACTAAGTTAAATATAATCTTAGGAAATATTTCAATTTACCTTACCTTAAACAATTTGAAGCATTACATACAAGTGATAATGAACACCTATGCCAAAACACAATCAACTCAATGCCAACAGACCAGACTGCTTCCAGTTCTGGAGTGTCTCCTGCAAGGTCTAGCTTTGCCTTTCACTGCTGTAGTCCCTTTTGTAAATTATGGGCTTCCACTTAAATCACAAGGCTACAGATAAAGCAGAGGAATCTCAGTTGTGGCCTTGGCTTGGCAACTTATCCAGTGATCTCTGCTGGGTCACTCACATTTACCAGAAGTGCCCTCCAGCTACCTTATTACTGCTCTCTGTCAGAATGACATGGCTGGTAAATACAGGATTATCGAGGAGCAGGGAAGACACTGGACTTTTACATGTTTCATTTGAGGAAAATGTGGCCAGAGTAAAGTAATCATCAGGCTGTAGGCTACTAGTAGTTAATTCAGGGTCTTTGAACATTTTCATGCTATGCTAATTGAAAGTTCATTCTAGACTTTACCTAAACAGCTTCTGCTGTTTCCCCTCCAGGAGATTTGAGTATTAAATGGCATTGATTTTTCCTATGGAGATAAAAGATTGCAAATAAATTAATATTAAAAGGTATATGCCCTTGAGAAAACCATTGTCAAATCACTGAGCTAAAGAACATCAACTTTAAAAGATTTGGCTAAGGTTCCTGATGTCTTAGAATTGAGCCACTGACTGCAATAGTGAAATTATTTGGCTTCCGCAACATATTGCCCAAGGCACTAATGCTACCACAGTTTAGAACAAAAGTATATTTATACTTGGGCACCAACCCACCAAAGTCCGGTTATTTTAGGGTTAGACCCCTGTTTTCTCTTTTTTTGAAATGATGCTGCATGTCTTTACATAGTGATATTGTTCTCTTCAACTAGAACATAATTTTTATTAAAAAATGAGTGTGATTTTCTAATGGATGTTTGCCTTACAACAAATCTTTTTACTCGTAAAGATTCTGCTATTAAATGTGCAGAAGAAATTGAAGAAAAACTTTATATTCATAAAGTTTTATAAATGGTCTGTTGTATGTGGAAGATTTTTAGCATATTTATTTTTATTTTGCAACAATAAAAAGACTGTTCTGTATTGCTTTTTCTCTATTTAGAACACAAATTAATTGAGGTCATGGTTCTGTTAGGGGAACACAGTCATATTTCTAGCAAAAACACCATGAAAATTTAATCTATGTCTGAGAGACTTTTGACCTTTCAGACTTGCAGGGTATTTATTATTCCTCTTTTATTTTATGTTGGGAGTCCTCACATTCATCTGTTCTCTTTAAATATTTACATTGTAACTTCTCTGGGTAAAGTACCTCATGCTTAGCTTATACATAACGCTCATTATTTGTGCTGCGTCTCTCCTAGACCATTTTCCATTTTGTCAAAGGGTCTTTCAAAATTGCAATGATAAAAAGTTTATCTTGACTACTGTTTCTTAATTATATATTATAAATTACCTTAAATAATTAGCTACAATGAAGTATGAAAAGTAACTTATTGAATGTAATTGCAACCTTCCACCTCTAATATATTAGTCTCACCTTCCTACTTTTCCCTCTGTGATCATTCATTTTCTCTTTCCCAGGAAAATAAATCTAAGTCTTCCAACCTCATTTATACTTTATATTTCATATTTTATTTAAAATCTTTGTTTCAATTGCCTTTACTGGTAATTTATTCTACTTGTTCATTTATCTTTTTATGAAATACATTAATTCTATCCAAGTTCCCTAATTTTCCTGGTTTGTTTACTATGTCTTGTTATATCTTCTAGATTTTAATCCCTTCTTAACATAAAAACATGTATAACATGTATCCATAGACTAAATTTTTCATTTTCCTACTCACAATTTTGTATTTCCCTTTCAGTTTTGCATTTTATATAACTAAGTGCTTTCCGATGCCTATTAGATCACACTGAATAACAGTGCTGTAGTTTTACAAAAAGGGCTACTTATATTAATCACAGAGGAGGTGATCTGAGCAGTCTTACTAATAACTTGTAAAATACTTAAGGTTCTAGAACAGAACATTATTCAAGGTCTGATTATTTAAGTGCACATCCTCTTTAAAGCACTGAAATAATATTCAGAGTACAGTTTCTAACACAAACCATAACATTTTCCAGATTGCTTTTGGAATGCCATGCATATTCAATAGATAAAATTGCCATATATGAGTTTTCTTTCATTTGTTTTTGCTTTCTACATATTATTTGAATCTTTCCTAGGTTTCCTGGTTGGTCCAAGACAGAATATATAGGAACAGGTTTTCACAACAATTTATCTAAAAGGTTTTTCTCCTTTTTGAGATCCTGTGTGGGTATTTTGTGATAAGGAAGTATAAACTAACATCTGATGAAAATGTTTTAACCTCAAGAAGCATCTGCAGGTATTATATTCAGATCCTCTGGATTCAGCCCTCTAAAATATAGGCAAGTTGGGAAGTGGTATGTGCTAATAAGGTAAGTAATGCACAGAATCCCTTTTGAGCCCTGGAGCAGGACCATTTGTGTTGTTAGTCTATTCAGACATTGCCTGGCATGATTTTCAGCAATACTAATTCCCACTTTTCCACTTTTGAGAACTAGAATGTACTTTAGACAGGTATGGTACATGTGGCCACTTGGTTTTGGTTCCAAAGCAATGGCCACCAACCTTCCCTGCTTTCTAAGTTCAGATAAATACTCTGACAAATACAGCCTAGACATATAAGCTTCAAATTACTTGAGAAAAATATTATGTCACAGACACATTCTGCATTCACACAAAACCCCTTTTCCATGAAAGCAATTGCTAAAGGGACAGCAGGACTTTATTTTAAACATTTGCATTTTCTTTAATAGAATTTAATGACTGAAAATAGGAGCCAAGGTTCAGATTCATCACATCAGGCTCAGTTATTAACTGAGCCAGCCAGGCCAGAAGATGAATCTCTACAGCTAACAGGAAAAGGTGTTCTGAATTATTTTTGGTGACTGCACTCTGCTGTCAGCTTCAGTTCACAGACCACCATTTCAAAATATTTCTAATGTGTCAGTTTTCTTATCTATTTTTAATAAATTAAGCACAGGAAAAAATGTACTGAGCACAGGCTTTTCTCCTTGGGGACATTTTAGAGCTGGCTGTAATGTCCTTTCATCATTTAACAATTGGCAATATTATTCAAATGGTAAGAAATTGTCTTTAACTTTCTTATTGTGTTATATTGGAGAAAATGTCATCAGCTGTGGAAAGCATACTATAGAAACTAGATAATTTATAGCAAAAGTTGAAAGGCATAGCAAGTATTATTTAACTTAAATAGCAGCAATTCTCCCCTGTCTGTGTACTTTTTCAGATTCTTTTTGCTATGTGTTACTAATGGTTGAAAGACTTTGTAGGGGTTTTTTCTGATACAAGTATCACAATACCACATTTTCAAGGTGTGTATGGGGAATATACTTGAAGACAAAACTAAATTTCCCTTCTCATAATATACGAATAAGAAAACTTATAGAAAAGTTCAGCAAAGGGATAGATTTTCCAGGTGTTCAATACACAGCAGGTGTACTTGAGAAAAAGGTCTTTTGAAAGTTCACTTTTTGAGATGATGTAGTAGGAGATGCCATACTTGAAGTATTTTGGAACTCCAGACATTATTTATGCTTACCGTAAGAATGTGAGACATGCCCTAACAGATCAAAGGGTCACCAGTGCTCTCCCTGACTGTGGCTGACAGAGTTGCTTAGCGACCAATGAAAGAGGGTATATATGATGAATAGTCTCATCTGAGCTAGATCTTTCTAAATGCCAATGATTTAGGGCATTCCTGATAAGGGTGCTATTCCATAGGCCCTGTAGCATGAACCAAAGCCCACTTATACAGACTGTATCTCAGACATATGCAATACAATAGTTTTTAAAGCAGGAACAATTTGTCCTGCAGCAGTAAGAAGCTATTCAGAAACAGAGGATTCTGAGGAGAAATATGGTATTGGCATTGGCTGAAAATGCACAAGTATCTAGATCAGCTGCACTGTTACACAGAAACCACATGATATTGGCAGACTTTTCCCTATTTTGATTCCCCTTATGAGTTGCTGTATTCTGAGCTTGTCTTCCTGCTTATAAATGTGAAGGAATTTTTATACAGTTCCATGTTTGAATTCATTTTTTCTTTATCCCATTGAAATATTAATGAAACAAATTCTATGCATTTTTTTAGACAGGGAAGGAAATAAGAAATTAATTCATCCCAAATTAATTAACACAATAAAGAACAGATACTTCTGCACAGTGAGGGAGATTACAATGTAATTGCCTTTTCAGGCAATTATTACCAAACCTTTGCCAAGAACAAGATTTATAGAGCAAAGTTAAGGGAGTATCCATGTAAATACGGATTGCTTTAAATAAGTGGGAAAGCAAATTTATTCACTCCAAGCACAGGTCCCTTGATAATTCAAAGGGACTGACTTTGTTTTCCTTTTACTAGCTCCTCTGGGGTACTTTATGGACCAGTTCTCTCATCTCAAGTGCCTGATCCCAAGACATAAATTAATTTTAGATGCAATTTTTATTCTTTGTGACTGCTAAAGCAATAATCACTGTTTGTTTTGGTTACCATGGAGATAATTGACTTCCTGTAGTGGCAAGAGCCTTGTTTGGGGTATTAAAGGGGCTTGGATCTAGGGATTCTCTAATTTTCATGCAGTGAAGAAAGTAATTTCATCAAGAAAATCTTCATAAGATTTCTCTCCCTCATAATTTGAGTCATTCTTGTTACAATCTTGTGAGTATATGGGTGATTTTTTTCCCTTCAGCATTTCCTTTGTAACTCAGCCTGCACACTCCACAATGCTGACTCAAACCACAGGGAAGAGCAGATAGTCTATTTATTAATGTTGTACTTTGGTCAGGCACAAGCTCCCAACAGCATATTTTCTGATAGAACATCAACAGAATGAAAGATAATAAAACTTTTGATTATAACATAGCCTTCAAGATGAACTGGTTACGATTCAGAGACAGAAATTTCTGGCTAACAATTCTGTAGAGGTTGTCGATAAAGAACAAAAAGAAAAGCTATTCTGTTTATATTGGCCGTCTTTCTTAAACAGCATTAAAAGTTGGCCACCTCATACAGGACCTTCATGCAGAGACCTCAGAATCTGCATACTCAGCAAAGAGGAAAACGCATGTTCCAAAAGTACAGTCTTGTAACCAAAAAAAATACTCAAGAGTACCTTCTGAGGCATTCCAAAGGTAAGGATGGCATGTAAGTCCTTGAACCAAGTGGTCCCAATTAGAAAGTATGACAAAGGACTTTGTGCAACATTCAGCTGAGCTTGGGGGACTTCTTTTTTTTAGTGTCTGAAAAAGAATACTTCATCAAATTGGCTCTGGCTAAGAAGGTACAACATTGGAATGATTAATTTTGATGAAATTATTGTACATACTATCCCACCCCTTTCCCCACACCATTCATATCAGTTTTCATTCTCTCTTCTGTGTTCAGGAATTACTGTGTTAACTATGAACGAAAACCTTAAATGAGCCAAAAGGTGCTGGGACTAATGTTCAGGGTCATGTTCAAATAGTACTGAGCCTACATAGGCCAGCTGAGGATTTATACACTCCAGAGTAATTTGGTGCTGCTCTGTAACAATGATCGGAAGCCAGGATTGATGGCAGCATGGAGATGGTGGCAAGCATTGCTCTCTGCATACATATGTAAAGTGATGGTTCTGTTTGTGTAAGAACAGAATGCAACATGATGTCACTATCAACAGATATGCTCCCACAAAGCCTATCTTGAATTTGAGATCATACTTCAAGTCCCTGAGGAAAAATACCTCTAAGTCCTCCAGCTCCAATAGTAAGCATATGCATTTCCCAAGCACAAGGCTTTCACTGAAGACACAATAAAGCTTTTGGACAAATCTTCATTAATAACAAGAATTAAAAGGGGATTTGTCTTGTTTCCACACTAACAGTGGATAAAAGCATATAAACACAGGAGGGATTATAAATAAAATCTACATTAATCCCACGATTAGCTCTCTGTCCTCTAGTCTCCACCTCCTATATTGAGGGTCATGCCCTTTAAAGCAGCAGATCTGTTACATTTGACAAAAAAACCACACACAATAGTCATCGCAGTTCTTTTCTAATGCATTGGAGGGTTTGGTCTGGTTTCTTTTAAATTTGGTGTACAACTCCAAAATGCTCACTAGCATTGCATCCAAGAGTTTACTTTTGCTCCATGGAAATGATGTCATTTGTTTCTAAACCATCTCACAACAAAGAAAAAAAATAAAATCAATAATAAAAATGGAAATACTTCAGAACAAGTAATAGTAAAACAAAACTTTAGAAATCTCCTTTTAAGTGTACAACACAAAATCAATTTGCCATGACCCTGAGAGTCAGCTATGCTTGCCCTTGTGACAGAGAGGAAGAAAAAAAAAGAAAAGAAACAAATTAAAGCAGTATATAAAAGTCTTTTGCTTCCCAAAACTTTGGAGTGCTTTTGAGGTAGGAGAATGTTTAAAGTAAGCTTTTGAATTTTTATTAATACCATCTTATAATTTCTTTTTTCGTGTCTGACATAGTGTGTCAGTCACTTATCTCCTCTTTTCTGTATATGAAGATTGTTCTTGAGGTAGGCTGAGAACCACTATTGTTCCTGCCACCCCTGCACAAGCACAGGATACAGTCTATCCCTCTAATCCATTATTGGTTGTTTATTGAGGGGGTTTTTTATAGTTATCAAAATCTGAATCCAATACCAACCCAAGATCTAAACTGGAAGATTCTAGACAATATTAAAATACTAAGTCTGGACAAGAGGATGCTAGAGCAACATATTGGATTTTTTTCAAAAAATACAGAATAGCAATACAGTCTTCAGCAATCATGAAAACCCAATTTTAAAGCAACTCTTTCAAGGTTTCTGGGCTGCCTTTGTGTTCAGCTGAAATTTCTACAAAATTTTTCTTAAATTAACTGCACTGAAGCACCTAGGAATTCCTTCACAATATTTTAATTCCTCTGTAACATTTCCAAAAGAAGAGCCTAATACAATGTACATGTGAGATCAATGAAGAAGAGACAGAAATAGAAGCACTTAATTTTGATTTCCTAAAAGAAAAACTTAAATACAGCTTCTTTACTAGCACTGCAAGTGCTGTTACCGTAAGAAGTGTTTAATACACTATATGCGGGGGGTTTCTCCACACCTGCCCTGATATTGTGTTTAGAAATCCTGAACAGAAAAATCCCATTTTCCTATGATAAGGTCAAGTCACATCAAATTCTTGATAGTAAAACAAGATCTTTAGCATCCTGTTGGAATGATAATGTATCTAAAACCTCTGAGACTCAATATTGTGATCTTTCATGATTTAATGCAGATAAAACTCATGTGTAGCTCTAGCAGCACATTAAAACACAAGATTTTACAAAGTAGAAAAACATTTTCAAGCTAAAGTAAGCATCTGAAAAGATTCAATCTAATGTCACCAAGTTTGGAAACTTGTGCGCTAAAAATGCAACATGCAGAGCGTGTTCAAACATAATATCAGCTCTTTCCCACACATATGTGGGAAACATGAACTTCTTGCATCTTTATATGATTCAAGATCACAGTACAAATTACATGGTTGCAAATAAAGTACCAAATGCAAGAAATTGATAAAGCTTCTAGCCCTTCTTTCCATCCTACCCACTTCAAATTTGTTCATCATCTTCCATTGACTATGAACACAAATACCAGGTTTACAAGCTGCAAGCGGAATTCCAATAAAGTTATAGGATTCCCATTTTTTACCAAATAAAATTTGTGCATAATTTTTGCAATGAAAGATGAAATTCCTCTTCTAACAACATACAATTTGAGCCTGATAAGGGACTAAACTAGAAGCAGTAGCAGGTGTTCATAGTACTGAATTTGTTAACACTGAAGATTAATAACAAAGGATGTCAAATCCATAAAAAAAAACTTGAACACTTCCTGTCCTGTCATTGAAATATTTTGAAGAAATGAATTTTTCAAATACATTAAATAAATAAATTTAGGCTTGCAATAAAAACAAGGTGAACTGGACACTTTTCTGATGAATGCTGAAATTATAGATTTGTAGGTTTTGAAAAACTAGTGATTTTTTTTGTCCTAAAATAAACCTAATTTGTTAGTGACATTAAGTATGCATCACTTTGCAAAACTACCCAGTTAATGTCTGCTACTTCTCTAACTCTATCTCATTAAAAGCTTTATTAACTCAATGAATGTTGGAATAAATTCTTTAAGATTGTTTGCAAATGACTTCTATTCTAGCAAGTCCTGTATTCCCACCCAGAACCACAGTAATGAAACCACATGGTGGAAAAAAAAGCTTGGTAGTCAATGATATGTTGGGGCTTTAAGCATCAAAATTTTATTTTTAGCTTTAAATCTATTTCTGAAGTACATATTATCACACACAGAGTAACAAAGTCATGTTTCCCCTGTTTTCCTTTCTATTCAAATAATACTAAGCCCCAGAATAGCCAATTCTCTCTAACCCATAAGAAACATGTTTAAGGGCCAATATCTTACAACCACATAAGACCGTAAATGTAAGCTTTACACCATTGAAAAGGGACCTCAACTTCTCAATAATGGAAGGTCAGGCAACATCAGGCCATAAAATAGTGACATTATAATATATAGAAAAGCTATTTCACAGGAAGTAATTTTTAGAGGTTTCAAAAATTTATTAGCTATCATTTTCCTCTCCTGCATCCCGTGTTCTGGAGGGCATGGTAAAGAAGCAAATCTCACTCAAAATAAAAGGGCATGAAAAATAGCAATAATAATAAAAAAATAAGCTAAAATATTTCCAAAACTTTCTTCCTTTTCTTTTTTCTTTCAGATACAGACCACAGCAACATGTATAATAGTATAGTTTGGTCTGCAGTATTTATGGAATATGATAAAGAAGTACTAAGAGCAACTAAATCTTGAGCTAATAAAAATAATTGTAACCATTACAGCCAAGCTGTATACAACACCTTAGGAATTTTCTCTCCTTTTTTCTCACCCCAGATATTCAAGCTGTGAAAACCATCAAGATACACCAGCCCTTGGCATACATAGATTAAGTCACATTAGTTATGTGCTTATACTTAGAGATTTTTTTATTATTATTATTAAACTTCTACATCTTTCAATTAACCAGAAGAACACAAGTAAATGGTGAAG
This sequence comes from Sakesphorus luctuosus, assembly GCA_013396695.1. Taxonomy (NCBI): domain Eukaryota; kingdom Metazoa; phylum Chordata; class Aves; order Passeriformes; family Thamnophilidae; genus Sakesphorus; species Sakesphorus luctuosus. The sequence continues at coordinate 9,731 of VWZD01000528.1, read as the reverse complement.
TGACTAAATACACACAAAGATCCACAATGGGACTTCTACTGGACGTGGGATTTAGGTCTAAATTCATAACTATTTAATACCCTTTTTTTAATCTTAATGTGTGTCTCCCCAAACCAAATTTATCATGCATGAGTTTTTTTAATTTTCTTTTGGACATCGTTCTTGTGTTTCATAAATTTGAAATAATGTGTCTCCAAAATAGAGATTCTACTATTGCTCAGCTTCACCATTAAATGTAAACAAGATTTCTGACTTGCTGACACATATCCTACACTGCAATACTGGGAATCTCAGCTGGTGCAGAGACTCTTTAGCTGATGCCAGTCTAAGCCAATGAGCGATCATCTTTATTGAAGAGCATATGGAGGCTTGAAATTGAAAAGACTTCTCTTTTTGCCTGCACAGTTTCCAAAACTAAGCTGATACATCCACGCAGCACAACACAACTCTCTGTTAATATTTGTGCTACATATGAAACATCTCAAAGTTGATTTTCCATGATCAAGAGGCAGCTTTTCTCAATTTCACTTGAAATCTGCAGTTATTAGGATTTCTCCAGTCAGTTTCAAGATGGAGAACACAGAGGTCAGGGTGATGACAGTATAGTAACATCAATTCCTTTTCATGTCAGTAAAGGAAGAGTTCAGTAATTCAAAACCAATTAGAAGTATTCCATTCTTCAAAGGGAATAGGCATGAAATGATAAACATTTATTGTATCATTATTGCATAATTTTTCATTTAAGGGCACTTGTGGCAGACATATGGCCAGGGTGACATTTGACTACATTAACCACAAGAAAAAACCTCTTAGTTCCTTAGTTCCCTGAATAATTCACTACAAACACACAAAAAAAGTAGGAGATCTTACAGACAAAACCTCATGAATTTTATCAATGTGAGAAACTGCCCAGAGATGTTGTGAATGATCCGTTCCTGGAAGTGTTCAAGGCCAGGTTCGACTGAAACCTGAGCAACCTGGTCTAGTGAACAGCATCCCTGCCCATGCCAGGGGGGTTGGAACTAGATGATCTTTAAAGTCCCTTTCATCCCAAGCCATTCTAGGATTTTGTGACTCTGTGATTCTTTCAGGTAGTCTCAACAATATCTAGCTTTGTAAAAAAAGAAGTAGGGGAACCACTTGAAAAATATAACGTGATCTCATATTAAAAGGGTTCACTGAAAGACAGGCAGATTTAAGATTGCTTAGGCATCTTAAATAATACATATGATAATTGAAGTGCTTGACTTTGCAGCACTAATATTCTCTTCTTTAATAATACAAAAAATATAAAAACAGTCCTGTATGATCAGAATTTCAAGTTCATAATCTCCCCCTTTTAACAAAATCAAATTGCAAATAAGGTCTATTTTCTGCTACAGAGAACTGCATAGACCTCTCACAGGAGCCATCAGGAGAGGCAGAATCTGTAGCTCTGCAGTATAGTTCTCCTTCCCTTGAGCTAATGGACTAACCACACTGCCATCCTTCGCTTGGGTCACATATCTGAAGGGAAAAGAAAGGCATTTAGTGTGCTTTCACACAGCTGAAGTGGGGTTTCACAGAGACTGCCTGGCAGTATGACACTGTAAACTTGTAGTCCTGTCTCCTATTCTCAGCAACACCTACTATAAGCAAAGCTAGCAGAAATATGACTAGGTTTGACTGAAATTTACAGAGGAAAGTTTCTTTAAAAACTTATTTATTCTCTACACAAATAAAAATCAAGTATACACTCTTCAGTCAGATAAAACTGAAGTCAATAGGATTCAATCTGACAGAGAAATTCATGATGAGGCCTTAACAGCTCACTGTAGGGAAATAAATGAAGAGATCTACTCATAGGATGTTTATGATGCCTATGATGGAATTAGTCACCGGTCTTTCTCAATAAGCCTTTGTTACCAGCTTGTCCTTAATCATGATTAAAAAGACTTTTATTTCTAAAGGTTATTCACCCTGAAAACAACTTAAGACTAATGTACTCTGTCCAGATAAAGCTTTTCATGAGGTTAAAGCTTTTAAATATGTCAGCTTATTTCCTTACTGAACAATGTGATATTATTCCTGAAAAAAGTTAATCTTTCATACACTATTAAAATGTTTATTACATTGGGGTTTCACATGCATTTTAAACAAATGTTAGTTATACCTATTGTCCAAAATATTTGGAAGCATGTTTGTGTTCCTATTTCATCATGTTTTTAGGTGAAAACTTTTACTAAACAAACTGACAAGAACATGATTAAAATTTCTTCACTTTTTAAGACATTCCATGATTGTTAAGCATATTATTTATTTGCAGTTCATTCAAAGAAAAAAAATCCACAAGTATCTTCAGTATAATTCCATTAAGAGTGACCAGCTGTTTGCTGTCATTATTTTTAATGAAGTCTATGTAATGCTTGGTGCCAAAATAAAATGCATGACCAAGCCTCGGACCAGCTGGCTTAACATGTTATTCAAAAATTCTTCTGCCTTCGTTGTCTGTCTTCCTCAGGCTTTTTGAAGAAAGGTGGCCAGAGCACTTTTGGACTGACACAACACTCCACTACTCTGGTTCCTCAGGGCTTTCTGAAGCTATTTTGCAGGACTGGCCCAGTGTCTCACACTGTTTGCAAACATACACACACAGAAATTTGAGATAGGATTCCGTTCCATTTCTAGTATAGAATTTTTGACATGAAGAATTGACACTTTCCATTCCATTCCTAGTACAGAAATTTTGGCATGAAGAATTGACACTCCAGAAGTTATGCAATGATCAGATAAGAAAACTATTGGGAAAGCTACCTGAACATGACTGATTTAGTTTGATGGAAAGTATAAAACTGTTAACTTACCCACGTACACATGCTAGCCAAAGGACTGATAGCAGAGGTTGATCAATATTGTCAACTTCAAACCCAAAAACCTTCAAATGAACAATAAATGGTTTCTTTAGTTAGGAACACAGACGAGAATCCCTTGAACCTCCAAATTTATCCTTAGGCAAGTGATGGTTACTCCAGCAGACTTTAGTAAAGATCTCTTTTATGTATCCTTTTACTATATGCTGCAAAATGTTTCTTCACATCTAGAAGTAAAAATAACCTCAATTAAACGTAAATTCTATTATACAAACTCTATGGTTTCAACATATCTGCATAACGTTGGCAGTGAGCTAAACATAGACTCTGGGGTATTCCCTAGGGTATCTGGATGCTGCCACAGAAGAACATGGATTTTCTATTTCTTTTGATCCAAATCTCCAATCCGCAGGTACCAAATGTCCTAGAAAATTTTGAATGGCATTCAACAATTACATGTAAGGTGACTGATCAGAACCTAATGAGACAAAGTAGTGAAATTTAGCTTACAGATTAGTTCGTTGTCTATTGTTAGATGTGTGAACATGAGAACTGGCTCAACTATACTACAGCTTCGTTCAACAGTGCATAGATAAGGACCAGTGCCATTTAAACTTCTCTATGATTTCCTTCCTAGCCTTTCTGCAGGATACAGGTCAGCCACAGGTCTTACAACATGTCAGTCACCACAGGCCACCTCAAAGGCTGAGGTATTTATCCTGGTGCTCATCAGTACAGTCAGAGAAGTTTGGAGAACCAATCAGATGACAAAATGTATACAACTACTGTAGGATAAACTTGTGTATCACGGGGTAGATGGAGACTGAAGTCTTTTCCCAGAAATCTCCATTAGATTCAAGCACAGCTATACATAATATTAGTGGCAACCATAGTCCTAAGAACCGTAGAAGCTTTAGTCCTCTTTGTGACTATGTGCCTTCACTTGCAGAGATTATGTATAAAGGGCTTTGGTTCTACTGTGCTCTTTCCTTACTCTGCAGAAGATCTCAGCATACTGGCATCTACTTCTTTCACCCTTTGACACTAAGAAGAGCAGCTAGCTTGGTTAGTGTAAGTATAAATGTTCCTTTTCACAAAGGTTGATCTTCGTTCACTATCTTTTAAAGTCAGGAAATGCAGTTTGCAGAAGACTTAGTGAAGTGGAAAATCCATTTCTATAGATTCTGTAGAATGAAGTACAGTTCTAAAAAATTCCTCTACAAAGTTAAGAAATTTAACAAGAAATTAGATTCTTTCTGTTCAAGGTTTAATCCAGTCTATAGAATTTAATAGAGAATTACATCCTTGCTATAGAGAGGCTTACAGTTCCTGGAGAAAGGTGATTATTCTCTATTTAATTCTACAGATCTTTTTCTGTAAGGGTAATTTCAGATTCATTCAACTGTTATGCTTCTTCTGCCACTGTGGAAATTATCCCACTTTCATGAATTTGGCATGAATCCATCAATAGAACCAGAAACATGAAATTTCCATTCCTAATATAAATGTGCAATCCTATACTGTTTCATAACTTCCTACTCGATAATTTATATGTAGCATCTTCTGTTGGATTTAGACTGTAATTTTTAAGTTATATTCAGAGAAAGAGCTAAAATTATTTGGAAAAAATCATGTTAGAACTCTGCTATTTCAGGTTGCAGTACTATTATGCCAATATCTTACTTTACTCTGCTAAGGTACAGTCCATTTTAGTCACAACTTAGCCTTTCAGAATATATGATGCATATAATCTCTTACACAGCAAGTGAAATATTTGAATCATTTTTGTTGCAGGTTGTTGTGGTTTAACTCCAGCTAGCAACTAAGCACACACTTATTCATTCATTCCCCACCAGCAGAAGAGAATCAGAAGAGTAAAAGTGACAAAACTCATGGGTTCAGATAAAGGCAGTGTAATAGGTAAAGCAAAGCTGCATGCACAAACTGAACAAGGAATTCATTCACCATTTCCCACGCACAGGCAGATGTTCAGCCATTTCCAGGAAAGTAGGGTTCCATGTCATGTAACAGTGACTTGGAAAGACAAACTACATCACTCCAAATGTCCCCCACCTTCTTCCCCCAGCGATGTCATCATTGTCATAGCTCAGCTTCACAAATGAAGATTCGGGAAGGGCTCTACCCACCTGGGTGTGTCCTTCCAGACTGCGCAGTGGAATTTTTAGGTGAGGCACAGCGTGCATGGAACTGGCCCCACCCTTTGACTCCTAAGGTTCATCTGCCATGGCCGAGTGAGCTTGGACAGTGCCAGTGAAGTCCTCAGTGAACCTACAGCATCCGGTATTCCCTCGAGGTCTTCCATCCAAATACTAAATGGGCCTGACCCTGCTCAGCTTCCAAGATCTGACGAGATCAGGCATCAGGGAAGCATTTAACTGCCCTACCCCTAGCTTTATATGCTGAGCATAATGTCATATGGTATGGAATAACCGTTTGGAAAGCTGAGGTCAGCTGTCCCAACTGTGTCCTCTCCCAATCTCTTGTGCTCACTCACAGCCTGCTCGCTGGTGTGATGGGGTGGTACGAGAGGCAGAAAAGGCCTTGACTCTGCAAAAGCACTCCTCAGCAGTAATGAAAGCAGCCTGTCTTATCAACCCTGTTTTCAGCACAAATCCAAAGCATAACCCTCTACTAAGTACTATGGAGAAAATCATCCTATCCAAAACCAGCACACAGGTAAAATTTTATTTAATCCATAGCTGTATATGGATCATATTAATACAAAAACCTTTCTTCCTTTTGTTTTGGTGAAATGCTGTGATAAGGTTTTGTTAGTGGGGTCTACAGGGTGGCTTCTTTGGGAAGTTGCTGGAAGCTTCCCCTTACATCTGATAGAGTCAATGCCAGCTGACTCCAAGATGAACCCATTGCTGACCAAGGCCAAAACTATCAGCAATGGTGGTATTACCTCTGAGCTAACAGGCTTTAGAAAGGGGTGAGCTGCACATAAACAACTGCAAGACAATTTGTTGGAGAAATGGCTGTACACACACCCAGATCAGTTAAAAAAGAGGGGGAGGGAGGAGGTACTCCAGGCACCGAAGCAGCCCCTGGTGAAGACCATGGTGAAAAATGCTGTCCCCCTATAACACTTGGAGATCCAATGTGGAGCAGAGATCCACTGGCAGCCCATGGAGGACCTCACAACAGAGCACATGGGTGTCCAGAGGACGCTGTGGTCCCATGAGAAGTCCAGCCTGGAGGAGGCTTCTGGCAGAACGTAGTAGTCCTGCAAGTGACCCACACTGGAGCAGTCTGATCCTGAAGAACTGCAACCTGTGGAAAGGGACCCATGCTGGAGCAGTTTGTGAACTACAGCCTGTGGGAAGGACTCATATTGAAGAAGTTCATGGAGGACTGGCTCCCATGGGAGGGACCCCACACTGAAGAGGAGCAGAGTGTGAGGAGTCCTCCCCCTGAGGATGAAAGAGTGGCAGAGATGAGCTGCAGTGAACTGACTGCATGCCTCATTCCCCCTGCCCCGGAGACATGGAAAGGGAGGAGATAGAGAGTTTAGGGATGAAGATAAGCTCAAGAAGGAGGGGTGAAAAGAAGGGTTTTTTTCATTAACCTACTCTGATTTGATTGGAATTAAATTAATTGCTCCAAGCCAAGTTTTGTCTGTGACAGTAATTGGTGAGTGATCTCTCCCTGTCCTTATCTCAGCCTACAAGCCTTTTGTTATATTTTTTCTCCCCTGGCCAGCTGCAAAGTGATAGAGCAGTTCTGGTGGACATCTGGTGTCCAGTCAAGGTCAACACACCAGAAATGCCATGAACATAGAAACATATAAACAATAGGTAACAATTCCCTCTGTGTTTTGTTCCATACACTGTGGCGTTTTTGAAGACCAATATGTTTCAGTAAGGGAAATGCACTACAAGGGGGTGGGGAAATTCCATTTGGACAATTATTAATATGCCAGTAATGTTATGTCATTCTTGCTCATATAAAAATATTCACATGTGTCATCTGTATATTTCAAAATCAGATTATTCTAGTACAAGTCACTAAAAATATTCTGTATTCTGTAACCTGAGATGAACAAAAACATTGAAAATAGAGAAGCCAGTGGCCCAACAGATTCCTATACAGTTTTATCTGAGTACACTGCAATTGTAATACAGGGGTGTAAATGTCACTCAAGACAAAAGTTATACAAAGAAATGTAAATAAACAGTAAAATTCAGCTATTTAATTTAATATTAAGTGCTTCTGCCTGAGAAATCCACCCCTGAGCTAATGACCTCAGGTTTTTCTTATTGAGGAGAAACAAATATACATGTGAAGCTTTACATCAGTCATTTGATCTAATTTTGATGGAAGTACATGTCCTATGTACATCTATGTCTTTCTACTGATTATAAAGACAGTCTATGACAACTGGGTAACCGATACTGTAGAGGTCAACCTCCAGCCAGATTAATAACACACTTTGTGTTTCATAGTAGTAAAAAGAAACAAAATGGGCATCACCAAATAGCCATTTTTTAAGCCCATGTCCCTAAAAGTATTTTATGAGGAATCCAGAAAAGCTGATCATCTGCATCATGAAGCATTGCTTTGTTTTAATGTAAAGGAGATGCTGTAAAGCTGGTGCTTACTAGCTCCAGTGAACTGTATGCTGTTAACCACGATTTTTCTGCCAGTGTTCTGTCAATGTTTGGGAGATTGCACTCCTAATGAATTAATAGATGGACATGCTCTGTAGTTTCTTGAGCTCATATTTCAGAGTCTGCCATATCAAATTCAATTTTGGTAGCAATTAATAATCGCTTTCTGTAAAGTTAGCTCCGATTTTAGTAATATTCACTTCTAGATATGACTGATTTCTTCACAATTTGGTCTCCAATAATTTCAACAAATTTGTTGCCTTACCTGTATGTAAAAGTTTCTGTGAAATTACAATACATTTAATTCTAAATTGCCCTTTTCAGGGTGTATGTGATACAGACATCCTTCCACTACTGTGTTCCTTTTTTTTTATTTTAGGTTTCAAATTTTTCATGTAAAGTTAATCCAAGGCAACTATACAATTGCCCTTGAGGAGAAGCACTGTACAGATACTTGTAAGCAAAAATTTCAGCTAAAGCTTTGTTAAAATCATTATGGATCACTGAGTGTCAAAACTTCACCTGAATTGGTGCTGAGTTAAACTTTTAAGGCTCTGCTTGAAATTTGAAGTCTGTGTACAGATTTTAATACTTCCAAAATACTTCATGGTCTAAAAAAATAGCCATAAAAGTTTTTAAATTGCATCATGTCAGTCTGTAAATTTAAAATTTGTTATACTTAAAATTTACATACTGCAAAATACTCATATTAATTGAGCAAAACAGAGTACTGCTAACACCATAGCCTCAGAAAATTGATTGCCGTAGATGTTAGGAAATTAAAATGAATTATAAAAGAGATATTAGAGGAATTATTAAAGATAGCAATAGAACTGAAATTTAGAATAGAACAGCACAGAATTTTCCAGAACTATACAAGCAAAGCAAAGTTAAACAAGAAAATAATGTAAGAGAAAGAAAGAAAGAAAGAAAGAAAGAAAGAAAGAAAGAAAGAGAAAGAAATATTTACAAATTCAACATAAGTTACAAAGAAACACTGGAAAAATTATATGCTTTTGATATAGAAAATTCAATAATGTCAGAAGAAAGAAATTAAAGAAGTGTAGGGCTGAAAAAAAATCACCTGGTGTTACCAGCAGTAGTCAAAATTATTGTAAGAAAAATTAGATATATGACACTAATAGGTTTGACTGTTCCCTATACTGTCTATATGGCAGGATATTTTTCTTCAAAGCAGCTATCATCTGTAACACTATATGCATGTATGATCTTGTGTATACTTCTCAAAAAAAAAAAAAATAGAAAAACAGCTTCCTGTAAGAAGAAAAGCAGTATTTATTTTTCATTCTGAAAGATGAAATATAGGAAAACCAGAAGCAATTTTGCTGCTAAGTGCTCGAGTTTTACTTTGCTGAGACAAAGATAAAGAGAATAATGCTAGTGCTCATGGAGAGAGGATACCTAAAATATTTACTTCAGAGAAATTCACATTGGTATAAATTTTAAATAAGTCCTGGAAAGCCAGAGCCTTCATAAAGTCTGGATTTTGTCTTTAGGTTCACATATGGGTAAAATGAAATTTACTATACATTTTTTTTTTCGTTCAATAGACCTGAGGAATTATTTTAAGAACAGTCTTAAAAAGTACACAGCTTGTGTTGGCATTTTAATAGAGTATTTTTTTTTCTCCAGACATTGCATTTCAAATGTGTCCTGATATGCTGCACCACTCTTCACCGAGATGGCAAAAATCTCAGGGTGAACATTTATCATGAACAGATTTCCCTTTCAGTACAGAGCAAATTTTTTTCTGCTGTAACAATATTCTCTATTATCAGTCACAGCTTGTAAACTAATTAAGTCCATCTTAAAATTAAAAACATTTTTGAGGGTTTTTTTGCACAGCCTCTGAATGAAATT
>VWZD01000524.1:510175-537664 GCA_013396695.1 Sakesphorus luctuosus | reverse complement strand
CAGCTACAACTTACTTGTGAGGGAAAGTGAAGAGGCAGATACTTATCTCTTTTTTTCTGGTGACCAGTAACAGGACCTGAAGGAATGCCATGAAGCTGTCTCAGGGGAGGTTTATGTTAGATATTAAGAAAAGGCTTTTCATCCAGAGAGTGGTTTAGCACTGGAACAGGCTTCCCAGGGAAGTGGTCACAGCACCAGTCCTGCCAAAAGCCTTAGTGTACACGTACATGGTGTGATTCTTGGGGTGGCCCTGTGAAGGGCCAGTTGGACTGCAGTGGTCCTTGTGGCTCCCTTTCAACTTGGCATATTCTATGATTCTGTGGTTCAGTGCTGTGTAGAAGGTCAACATAATCCAGATGGCCCTGCCAGCCCCAAAAATTTACAAAGAATTGATTTTCTTGTTCAACACACCTTTCCATCCTACCACTATAAATAATTTCCCCTTATTCTGATCACTGTAAAGCACCAAGTCTCTTGGCCTTCTCTTCCCTGTAAAAACCTCTGTTTGTAGCAGCTTACCTTCAGCTTGTGGCAGCAGCAGGGGATGGTCCCTGCATGGAAGAGGGATCAACAGCAAACATCAGGCAGAGTTGCCTTCCTACCCATTCCTGCTTGCGTGGCTGCAATCAGCACATACTGACTGTGATGATGAGAAAGGAAAACGCTTTCCTTAAATGCCATGGTGTAAAATGGTGGTAAGAAAGGAAACACCAGAGACAGAGGAAATGAGAAAGGACAGTGTGACTTGCAGAAGTCAGCAGATAAGCAAGTACAACTGGGAAAACAAATAAGCTGTTAGGCAAAACAACAAATGAATAGAGAGAAAACACCCAGGAAAGAGACAGCCTCATCTAAGATTTGTAAGCAGGGAGTTTCCCTCTGCAGTATTATTTCAAGGAAAAGTTAATCAGGGAAACACTGAGAGGCTTTTTTAAAGCCATTGGCTGCATCTATACCAGTGCTAAAGCCTGTTCTCTGGCTCCAAAGCTGGAGACACAGTCTGGACACATCCATAACTGTTGAACTCAACTTCCAAAGCAGAGTGGCCATGAGTAGGCTGCCTGTTGGGAACAGGTCCAGTGCAGGCTGTGACCAGGAATGCCTTGGAAGAATTGCTAACTGGCATAACTAAACTGTGACAGCAACCTTTCAGAAAGCTAAAAATGTTAATGTCTGAGAGCATGTTCCCATTTTATCATCACAGATACAGCCATGGATGCCAGTGCATTTCTCACTCCCATTAAAAACATCACCTAGAGGATTTGATGGTAGACTGTAAGGATAAAAGTTAAATTGTGACAAGTTCGATGCAAAGGTATAAGGGACATTAGAAATGGTAAAAGATCTCTCTAAGATCCAGCATCGTATCTTGAGGAGCGGTCAAGGACCAGAGGCTTTGAGGGGAAGCTGGACAAGCATATAAGAGTATAGGTGACCCATGCACCAACATAGTCCCCACAGTGAACAAGTGTCTGTTACTTTCCGCTGTAATTCTGAACAAGTTACTTTACAAATCAGATTTTTAAAGAGTAATTCAGATCTCCTCTTAAAAAGATCCTAAAATACAAAACAAATATGTATATTTATCAGCCCATTGTATTTTTATCTTTATTTTGTTTGCTCATTCACTGGCTTGATCACTTGAAGCACTCGATGATTCTCTCTGATGTGAGGTAACACAATTGACATTTTTGCCATCAATGTGTTTGCTGCTTTTTTTCCCCACCTCTATGAGATGGTAAGACAGCAAGCAAAGACATCTTGAGAAGTTAATTTAGTGGCAATCTAGAATTTTGATATAATTACAGAATCACAGGATTGTTAGGGGTGGTAGGGACCTCTGAATATCATCTAGTCCAACCCTCCTGCCAAGGCAGGGTTACCTACAGCAGGTTACACAGGAATATGTCCAGGTGAGTTTTGAATTTCTCCAGAGAGGGACACTTCACAGGCTCCCTGGGCAGCCTGCTCCAGTGCTCTGCCACCCTCAATGTAAAGAAGCTTTTCCTCATGTTGGGGTGAAACTTCTTGTGTTTTAGTTTATGGCCATTACTCCTTGTTCTGTCACTTGGCACCGCTGAAAAGAGTCTGTCATCATCATCTTGACAGCCACCTTTGAGATATTTATATGTATCACCCAGAATCCTTCCCAGTCTTCTCTCTCTCTTTTTCTCTTTTTTCTTTCTCCTTCTTCTTTTTCTCCTTCTGTTTCTCTTTCTCTTCACTTCTCAATTGGTCCAGCTCCCTCAATCTCTCCTCACAAGAGAGAAGCTTCAGAGCCCTAATCATCTTTGTGACCCTCTACTGGATCTTCTCCAGTACGTACTTGTCTTTCTTGAACTATGGAGGCCAGAATTGAACACAATACTCCAGATGTGGCCTCACTAGTACTATATTACAATCAGTTTTGTTGGTTTTGCTGTTGAGCTTGCAAGCACCCCAGAAGAATAAACCACAAACTGTACCTGCCAGCAGTGTATTTAAAATGGTCTTTTGAAGATGATGACTTTTTGGAACTAATTAGGCTTCACACTTGAAGCGGAGTAGGAAATACTTCACCTGTAGGAATGTTTGTCTTACTGCTTGACAATGCCAGATCTAAGCTGCCAAAGAGACTTCTGTCTTTGCTACAGATACAAATCAGGAGGCATTTTAAAATCTAAATACTGCTGATTATTCCCACTGATACCTGTGGCAATTATTCCTGATTTTCACAAGTGAAAGTCAAGAGTCAAGTCTGCTGTGTTTTACTGGTTGAATTAATAATAAACTAGTGGACTGATCAGAGGTTATCAGGCATACAGGATAAAAAGGAACATGCTTCCTTCTTGCCAGGTCCTCTTGTTGAACATCTGCTTTCCAAGTGACCTCCTTTTACAAAGAGTGCAGTTCCTTCCATGCTACTGTGAAAAAGACTGGTCTACTGTTGCTCATAGTTAGGGTTATTTCATTAAGCCAAACTTGATATAAATGACTTGGACAACAGTCAAGCTTTTGCAGGACAATAAGGAAATAGGTATTTCCTTGCATGCAGAGCTGGAATAGTCTCCAGAGCACTTGCAAGAAAGCACAGTAACATCACTAATTTCAATACTACCTTACTCCAGTGAAGTAGAAGACACAGTCTGGCCAAAGTGACCTTTTAATTTTTCCAATGCTGACAGGCACAAGCTCCTTCCTTGAAAGAAAATAATGAGCACTCTGAGGTCATTTTTGTTATTTTGGGTAGGCTTCCTTCTTTCAAGCAGGCTTCTGTGTAACACACGAGAACAATTTCCAGACCCTTATCAGAGCACCAGCCAAGGAGTGTCTAGCTCACTATCTGCACCTTCTGAAAGAAACAATGAAAACTCAAAGGCAGACAGTGAGGCAAGCGCCAGTACACCCTCCCTGGAGAGTGGCAGCAGGGCTGGGAAGGAGAGGCAATCATTGCCCTGTTGGGAACATAATAGCCCCCGGGTAGGCCACTGCAAACAGGAAGGGTGTGGACAGGATCTGAGTGCAGGAGCTGCTCTGCTAACAGCATCTGTTCCCACCAGCTTTGATCTGTGGGCATGCAGCATTCTGTGCCATGAGATAAACATGCTCTTGGAGTGGGGTTTGTTTGCCTTACATGTACCTCCCTAATGAGCTGTTTGCCCAGAGAGCCATACACTCTGCATCCAGGGGTGACAAGACCAAGCCTTTCTGGGAGGATTGCCCTAGGCCCTTGCAACCTTTCCACAAGTCAGATTTCTCACAGCCCTTACTATTGCTCATGCAAAACCAGCCTAGCTCCTTCTCTCCTGCTTGCCTCTGTGATTGTATTCCTTGGAGCAGGGCACCCAGTTTAACATCATTAGCTCTGATGAAGCAAATTGTTCTAGCTGGTTTCCTGGCATGGCTCAAGCACTTTGTGTGCCTTAGCTGAAGTCCCTAGGTTTGGAAATGAGCAGGGAATTCCAAGTTCCTAATCCACCGAAGCCAGAAATGCTGCCTCACTGGGAATAGGCTTGACATTGTGCCTGCAAACCCAATCCAACACCAACTGAAGCCAAACAGGAGGCTGTTCAGAAACTTTAAGAGGTGTTTGTGAGTCCCTGGCAGATGAGGAGGGAAGCTGAGTGTCATGATCTGAGAGGCCTTCAAGGTCTCTTACCTTCCCAACAGTCTAAAGGCTCACACTGAGAAGAAGGGAGAGTGCCTGAAGGTAGCTGCTCTATTCCCATCTTCACAGGTTAAGCATACAATTGTACATGGGGATATTTGCATTTGCACATGGCATTTTAGAAATGTGGGAGTTCTACTTCACCATGAGACAGTAGCAAACTACCTTCAGATACTTTGCTGGAAGAAACAGCAGGGGAAGACGTTAGGAGGTCAGTGTTTATTGACAAATCATACTCAGCTCAGCTGCAATGTTATCTGTAGCCAAAGGACTGTGGGTTCTGCCTATCCTCTGTAGGATACCCCCTCAACTCATGAACTCTCTGTAGGGTCCCTACAGTGAGCAACCTGGTGCAGAAATCCATCTGGAATTGTCTGCTTCCTCTAGCTGACAACAAGCAGTGATACGTATGATGTGAAGATACTGTACATGGACTGGAGAATAGACTGTGGAAGTGCTGGAAATTGGGGACTAACACAATGCTGGAAAATGCTGGAAGTTGGGGACTAACACAAGGAACCTCTATATTCCTTGTACTGATACTCAAGGATGACAAGACACTGTCCAGTTTAGCTGCAGTTCTGGGAGTAATTGTCAAACTCAGCTGTGTACAGAAGCTTTTGCTGAAAGCTTGGTTGAATTGAGAAGAAAGACTTTTCAGGTGTGAAAGATGGGTCAGGTGGACACTGAGGGCCTTGATTATGGTGCCTTTTGCAAATCTTTTGTATCTCTGGGATTTTTAATAAGATTTTCATTAAGGAGAACAAACCAGCAAAACTCAAATTTGCAGCTGCCCAAACCCACTTGGCCACATCTACTCAGAGAATTATGTGGTGGAGGCCTGTTTGTAAGCTGCAACAAGCCCAGTCCTTCAGCTGATACCTTTGATTAATTTCATGACAGTTTGCCAGAATTAAAAATGAATTAAGACCTTAGTATATAGCTCAATATAATTAACACCCTGTGGTTATTTTGTTGGATGTGCCCACTACTGACTAAATAGATCATGCACTGTCTGTGTTCACAAGTTTGTGGTTCTTTCCAGTGAACAGCTGCAGGCAAATAAATGTTTCTGTCTGCATCAAGGATTAGGCTTTTGTTTTTTAGACTGTGGACTTCAAGCTTTCCTTCCAGTCTCTCATTTATTTCGTGAACTGTAATAGTGCTATAGCTTATTAGATTTTGTGTCTTCTTTGAAAGCCATTATTGCTATTCTAAAATACTCTTCTTACATTAGACTATACTCACATTCCCTGAAGTCAAGGAAAAGACACCTTGTTCTGTCCTTATGAAATAAATGTATCATAAAATACAGAGGAGTACCAGGATCTGAATCAACTTCTTGCAAGCACCAAGTGTAGCCACTCTGCAGTGGGCAGCTATGGGGGGCTGTTAGACCTTGAGCACCTACAGGGCTCAGACAGAAGCTCCACAGCACATTTTCCCTTCAGCTTCAAGGAGATTGGGACCAAGCCCTTCAGGCTCTTACTTCAGAAATACAAGGTTGTGGGAATGGGAAGAAAAAGCATTGAAACAACTTTTTGGTTTGTCATTTTTTAAAGTTCCTTTCATGTCTGACCAGCCTAGTGAACTTGCTAAAGATTGTCTGTCCCTAAAATACGTGGACTAAAGTCAATACCAATAATTTAAAAATAAACATATTTCTCTGATTAACAGCCACAGTATTAAAAATAGTATTTGTTAAATAAACACTTTAAAATTATCTGTGAGATAAATGTATATGTTATATCAAAGTTTATAGCAAAAATTTCAGCAAAAGCACTGACTAAAGTAACTGAAGATATTATCAAAATTTCTAGGGTTTTAAAAAGCAATTAGAGCTTATATATTGTGATCATAGCAGAAGGTTAATTTCTAACTCTGCTACTGGTGGAAAGTGTCTGTCTCCTCTACACCAAAGAGAAGAGAGCACAGTCAGAGCTGCTGCTTATTAACTGAACATATTCCATTGTGTGCAGTGGCTGATTTGCTCCTTCTCTGTTGTATGAACTCATGCAACCCTCTGTCTTTCAAGAGATAGTCTATTTCTATATTCCATCATTAGTGGCATAATCACGCCTGTTAAGCCCTTAGTCCTTTCCATAAGATCCAGCCAGCATTTTTTTATACATTCTTGTCCTGCTTAGATTTGTATGATACCAGGGGAAGGTGAGAACAAGAAATGTCCCTGAGAAATATCAGAGGTACAAGATGGTCTCCCATCAGGCACTGTAGATGGCAAAGGGCAAGGAAGAGTGTTCGGTTCCAGCTTTGAAAATTGTGGTTTTTTTCAGCATCTTGGAAGATAGAAATAATGATTTGGGGAAGCTAAATTAAACATAGGATGTTTTAGACTTTAGCAGGAATAAAAATAAGCTCCTGCATACATTTAACCCAGTGCATGGAGGTACTCAAGTCTCTATTTCATATTTCCAGAGGCATGCCATTTGTTTGACTTCTTTTGACTTATTAAGTATTTGTGGAAACTTCATTTTATGCAGGAAATAACTATAATCACCAGCAAATGCGATTTTACTAGCTAAGGTGCTGGGAGCCATTTTTGGTTGGCACTAAACCTCACACACAGTAAAACCTTGTGATAAAATAGTCTATTTTCTTATCTACAGTTGAAAGTCAGGACAAATCCGACTGATTAAGAAAATCTTCAAGCATGATACCATATATCCTCTCTGAAATTAAACTCTGGCTGAAGATTCTCTTACTTCTCCTAGATGTACTCAAAATGCAAATATTGACAGCAAAAAATAAAGTCTATAAAATATTTTGATTTAAAAATAATAGTCTGTATCATATCTGACAGGTAAAAGAATATAAAGCACAGCTTGGAAAAACAAATTTGTGAATCAGTACAAGCAGTTGGTTAACAATTGATTTCCATTTTGTAAGTTAAATACCAGTAAAATGCTTTTGTTGACATATTTGTTCTTTCAGCCTGAGGAGAGTTCATGTGAAAATACATATGCATGTGCAGGTTAGGGCAGCCACTGACTCTACTTCCATTGAAAAAAATGGAGAGAATCCCATCATTGGGGTATTAAACTTTAAATAGGATAATGGAAATGTTATGGAAAAGACTCAACCCCCTTGTGAATAGCAGCCTTGGTGGATTTGTTTCTCACCCATCCCCACCGCCTGTGGGACACATGACCTCCGGCTCCCTACCCAGACAATCAGACACACAGTAAAAAGTAACACTGGTCCTGGGAACCGTAAGAGGGGAAAAGGACATGTCCATAAACAGGGACAAACATCTTTCTCTAAGCAAAGCTGTCAGATCCATTTAAGCAGAGACCTGCTCAATCTTTTCCTCTGGGGCCACTTTTTCCTGTCTGGGAACGTCTGTGGCATTGCCTGTCTGTTCCCGAGCGACCATCACTGAGAGGTTTAGATAAGGCAAGAAATTACACTCAACAGTCTTATGACTGGCTCCAAGACAAAATGGGAAAGCTGTACTTCTGCTACCACTCTTTCAGAGGAAAAGAAACACCCAACAAAACCCAAGCATGTATCAACAGAACAAAGGTTCTGTTGTCTGCTGGGAAACATTGATCTTTAGAAATTGTCCTCATTTGTGTTTGCCTAAAAGAAGTGCTTTTAGGTGGTCTAGCTCAAGTATTAGTATCAAGGTGGCAGTAACAAGCTTTAGTTACGTAGCTGACTCTAGAATAAATTAGATGAGGCAAAGACAAAAAAGAAGTTTTATTACCTGTGTCAACATTAAGTTGTAAATATCTTGGAGCAAAACTCACATCCTGTATTAGAATACAGTGGAGAAAACTGTAACTGCAGATTGCAAATAATATTAATTATACCTTCTGGAGATTAGAATTTGGTGGTTTACTTTTAAGCAAGGAAAAAAATTATTACTTCAATCATCTGTGAATACATACACAGTCATATTCATCAAACATCTACATATAAAATTATATTAATAATTTAATAAATATAAATATCCCCTTTACATAAACACTTGTCTTCTAATGTACCTCAGATGTAGGTAGGAGTTGCTGATGTCTTTTTTGTGCAGTACAAAGGTCAGAACCACTTATGTCCCAAATGACAGTGTATGTGGAGCTGAAGGGAGAAGCTTGAAGTTGCTGCATCTTTTGGTGTTCAGCACAACGTGGACAAAACCACCTTTGACATGCCAAAACACTGCATAGATCTAATGCAGTTATTATTTATTATTTGCACTGGGAATGGGCCCAGAAACCTTAATCACATATGGTGTCTGTTTCTCAAAGACCATGTAAAATAGTTGTAATGAGAAAACTGCCTGAGCTCCACAGACCTTGACAGATAGGCTTCTGCTTTCTGTTTTGAGAATATGTAGCAGCTGTTGATAAAGGAATGCAGCACAAAGATGGTGATGTACAGACTTACGGGCCATGCCTTTAGCTGGTATACCTTGGCACAGCTCCAGGAACATCACATTATGTGCCATGTCTTCAACTGGTATATACTGGCACAGCTCCAGTGACTTCACAGAGTGCTGCTAATTTACACCAAACTTATCTGGCTTTATATCCATAATTATTGCCAGAAACAATACATAGCTATAGAGGAGAATTATTGTTTGAAAATTTGAATGAAAGGCAGACAAGATGCTTTCTGTCTCCCATGAGAAGACACATGCTGTTTTTTCCTTTTTCATCACTCAGGAAAATTGCCAAATAAGGGCTCAGGCCAGCACAGGCTGAAATCAGTAGAAGTTTCCCTATAACATCCTGGGATTTTTTGCTCTTGATGTGACACTGCTTTATGCTGGAATGAGTTTGTCTTCGTGTAGGTTCAGATAACTTTTGATAGATATGTAAAATAACATTGGAATTATCTATCAGAGTCAGTTTTGGATAGGACACACTGGGTATTAGATCAAAGTCAAAGCCCAGGTCTGAGCCCTAACTGTCCTCTTTAAACTGTTAAACCCTAACTTTATTGTGAGGTGCTCTTGCTAAAGGTTGTCTCACCTTCAAAGTGTTGTGAGATTGGAAGGAAAGCCATGAGAGACATGAAGGGTATTTGGAAAAACACAGGAGCCTAGAGGGACTTCCTTTCCTTCACATGTCTTCTTTTCAGGAGCAGCAGGACAACCACTAGCACGTTAGAGAGATGCTTTCAAGAGGAGGTTTTCAGCCTAGAGCTCTCAGTAATATGTTGTGTAGCCATGCCCATGCTCAAGTACTGGATTTTTTACCATGAAAAATTGGTGTCATATGTGAGCAGATTTATATGGGCTCCAATGGGAAGCTGGGATGAGCACCAGTGTATAGGGATGGTCTGTTTCTGCCTGTGCTTTAACAGCCAGCATTAGAGGGCATTCCCAAAGGCCTCACGGACTTCATACTCTTGTGAGCTGTTGTAGAGACAGACATAACAAACTAATGGAAGAGGTCATATGATGTGGCACCTAGAAGAGCAGTGGGACAAATGTGTCCTGTGTTTCTGGCTAATACTCTGTCCCTCTTACCGAGTGGCAAAGGTGAACGTATCTGCATTGAGGCTAATATCCCACCATATGAGACAGAGATACCATAGATAAGTAGAGAAGGCAAATTGCACTATTTGAAGGCTTTTTTGAATGGTTCAACAATTTCATTTGTAGCAGCTAGAACAAGAAGAACATTAAAGACTGACTGAAAACACTTGCTATTTGGTAAAATGCAAAGGATATGACTACACTGCTAATAAAAGCTGACTTGATACTTGTTTAGTGGAAGAAAGGATGAAACTTAATCTTTTAATTGCATACGACTGAATCAGAGGTTTAAATTTCCTCTGAATCATGAACTGTTTAGTGCAGCTGAGCAATGCCCATTGCTGACCACTACTAAACAGGCCAAATTTCTAAGTTAACGTCATTGCTTTGGCTTCATGTAGATCAACAGAGGATTGTGCTCAGTTATTCTACCCTTGGCCAAAAAACCAGTGCTGTTTAGCTTTTGGAGTTGGCCAGTGAGACTACAGTCTGAAATTCCCATCAGTGTGGAAGTGGGCGATGTTTTCTGGGAAAACAAAAGTGCATTCAGGTTAACCAAAATCTTTGGTGAATTATTATTTATGTTGTCAACTTGTTTCAGTATGAATTCTCCCTCTCTGATTCTATAAAGTCCATCTGTTTTGTTACGTTACCTCCAATATGGTATCATGTTTCAGCCTGATTAAACTGTCTTCAATTTTTTTTTTAAAACTAAGATCTCAATTTCCTCTAAAAATATTACATCATGCCAAAACAATGTTTTGAACATAATTGTTTGCAAGAATTTTTTAAAGCCATTTTAATCTGCTTTTTCAGAATTATCTAAAAAAAATGTAAAAAATATGTTCACAGCTCTTCTACTTAGCAATATACCTTATTGAGCCACAATTCTACTTTATAGATGTGACACACCAGTGTCAGCCTTTGGAAACCCAGATGTGTTGAGCTTGTTGCTGGGACTGTGAAATTTTAGAAATTGCAGAAAAATCTCTGTCAAGTTTTCATACTTAAGTAGTATTATTAGGGGAGTATTTAAGAGTTTCTTCGGAAAAGAGAAATTGTGGTTCACAGTCACGATCTAGTGCGGAACTGGTGCAATTAGCAGGTTGAAGTCACTTATGGTGAGGGAACTGCCTACAAGGTGGATCATTTGGCTCCTGTAGTCCAACAGGAATATTCTTGAAGAGCAGAGACTTCCTTTGGTTTTCACAGCTCTAATTCAACTTTTTCAGAGTCCTCTGCTTATAGGAGTCTTTCAAATGAAGGCTGCTGCAGGACTAACTGATGATCTTTCTACCTTGGGAGTGTTTTTCTGACTCTGACAATTAAGGAGGCAGGTTCTGATGGAGGCACTCCTGGCATTTCTGAATATATTCTCCTAGTTCTCCTAGTTCTGAATATTTCCTAGTTCTGACTTACAATGGGAAAAGCCAGAGTATGTTTATGTCATAAATATCATGACCACCAACCTGTATGAAATGGGATGAACATCAGGGAGCAAACTGAGTCCATTATGTCTGGAGACGCTGCTAGATTTCCAGTAGATATTTGGGAACACTGTTTCAGAAAAAAATATTGTCCAGAAAGCTTATAATTAGCACTGATTTCTTTCCTGTTGTCAAGGTGTTTATTCATAAAATGACCCTCCTCTTTCTAATTTGATGTTTTGCAAGAGTACCATGCAAGACAATGAAGATTTTTCTCCCTGCTGCTTTTAAATATCTGAGAAAGGGTTGCCAAAGGTATTTTTAATCAATTAAGGATTCGGTGGGTTTAAAAGGAAATCCAGAAGACATTGTGAGGCAAATTATATTAATAGTAGGACTAGTCCCTAGTGTTTCCCTCTATGATGATTCTCACACAGATCTCAAAGATTCCTGTCTTAACATATCGATGTTACACTGTCACTGAAGAAGATGGTAAAATCTAACACTAATACATTTCCTTTAGTAAGGGAATGCAGTGGCTGCTTTACCTTAAAGCACATGAGTTGAAGCTTCCCAATAATATGTAAAAGAAGAGAATTGTATTTCAAGTTATATAGCTACTCTCCTAACAGATAGATGTATCATACATATGCTGACTCTGGGTATTCCTAGGGAAAACATTAATTATTTTGGGAGAACCCTAATTACAGCTCTGGAGCTGAATGATGAAAGCAAAGAAGGGCTACCTGCTGCCTCTGAGGCACTGGTGTCTCTGGTGAGTCTGTGTGCAATAGCAGCCCCCATGCCAAGCTTCGCAGGAAGCTGAAGATTGAGCCTCATGCATAGATGTCACAGTATCAGGTTACCTGCATTCATAAAAAAAATGACATAGGAACAATTAACTTCTCAGCTATCCTTCATTACAAGCCAAACAATCCCACATTGCAGGTCACTTTCCCTCCTTCCCACACTGGTTTTGTGTCATCCTAGCTTCCAGAAATGACACATTGCTAGCATTACAGACACTGAGATCAGTGTCTTAAATTACAAAGCAGTTCACTGGATTTGGAGTTTGCTGGTTTACATAGACATGTTGCTGGGTTGCTGCTGGCCATCTACCCCAAATCTCAGCACACAGTGCTTCTCATTTTATAAACTTCACTTTTTGATTTTAGATCTTTTTGTTATGTTTTCTTCTATTCTATTCTTTAATTCCATGTCCAGAAGGGTAGTTATATACTTATTGAGTGTGGTTTTATACTTATTACTCTTTTATTTCACAAAAACACAAAGAATTAAAACACTGAGAGATAAATTGCAGAATATTTCATTACAGAGAATTTTTGTGGGATTCATCCAGAGTTAATTAAGTTTCCAAGGAAAAGGTTTGCAAGGAAAAGATCTCCCTCCTCTCTACCCACCTATTTTAATTGTCACACTCCCTTAGGCCATTCTTTCTTCATTTATTGTTTTCCTTCTTGTATGAGGTACAAATTAAGGCTGCAAGAGCAGCCTGATTAGCTTTAAGCATGTCCTTTGCATACAATTTATGTCAGTAAAATTAACTATTTGCACTTCAATTACAGGGAGGAAGCTATAAATTATAGCCTGCCAATGAAGTGATTCATGTAGAAATAGAAGAGGAAGGAGACAAGTGAGTGACAAAAAGCTGACCTTTTTTTCAGCAGCTCCACACATACATCCTGAATTTAGTCAGGAGTACATAATGTAACTTGGGGTCTTAGAAAAGCAGGAAGGTTGGAAGAAAAAAATATGGAACTGGAAGTAACATTAGAAATGAAAGAAAGCCCACAAAACAAAAGGTAGTTGATTCCAAAGCATAAAACAAGGCAAATACCAGGCCATCCTCCAAAACAACCCAAACTCTGAAAAGTCGAGACCTTTGTTCTGCAACATACTTTCAAGTCTCATATGACAACAGTTTCCAGACTCCTGGCATGTTCCCTAATAAAAATGGGCTTCTTTCAGACTTGAAAACATATCACAGAACGGCAAAGTTCTTTTGCATTTAATATTGCATTAGCTGGGACAAGGGTATTTGTATCAGCGACTCTATAACAGAGTGTTCCTGGCTTGCTGGAAGTGTTAGACTGACCAATATGTCAAACAGTCTAAAAAGGGAAAACACGCAAAACAAGAAGCTCTTGCTAAACAATTCCTTAAAACCAGATTTTCATTGACTTGAGAGGAACTGCGCCAAATTACCCACAGCAAGAAGCTTGCTTGCTTTCATCTGAAAGCTGTGGAGACTCTCACCATAAGAAGAATTACATCTTCTCAAACAACAGAAGATACTGACTCCCACCTTGCATACTATTTAGGATTGAGCAAGAGGAAACTCAATCAAGAATTTAGAAGAAAAACAGACACCCCACCAGCTCCTCTAGTAATATATTCCCAACCTAGATATCTTATAATTACAGGGAAAAAGAACTACCCTAAGTCTTGAATATTAACTATAATGATTGAAATATTATTTACAAAAAAAAAATCCCAAACATTGCAGTGTTAACATTTTCTGAGTTTGTTGGTGGTATGCACAGCATTTGAGACACTTGCAGACCTCCAGCCACCCTTCTGTCTGAGAGTGAGCCCAGGTAGGAATGTGACAGCCTGGCAGCCCCGGCACTTCGGCAATGTTTCTTGCTCTTCAGATTATTCTTGCTACAGCACTTCAGTTCTTTAGTCTCTTAGCATATTCAAACTCCTGAAGCAAAAAGTAAGAGATAATAAGCCTAACTTTATCTGTTCAGTAATTGTAGCTCTTTCATGCATGAAACGCAGTCCTCTGCTACTTGTTGTTCATATTTTTTCATGTGGGAATGTCTTGTTCTTGTGTTCTAGTGGCTTTCTGTAGCAACTGCTGCAGTCCAGATATAGGAAAAAAATGTGAAGGATTTTAACAATTCAACTTAATGCAACACTCAAAGAACATAATGTATCCTCTTGCAGTACATGATCAAAATAGCCTAATTAGTTCAACACATAAAATGTAGCAACATAGTTATATAAATTAAACCATTGCTGCTGATATGCTATTATAATATTTTAGCTGTAGACCTAATTAATACGGTTTGATCACACAGTTTGAAAACTACTTTTCCAAGCCTTTTGATCACCAGTTAAGTAGTCACTGATCAAGGGCTGTCATAGATAGCCACAAGGCTTATAGAGCTGCAGTTTTAAAAAGATGAGTGCATAGAAAAATCCTTTATTGTATCTCTGCAATAGCATTGAAAACCCAAAGAAGGCTTAAGGAAGCTTTTGGTCTAGGATCACCATTTGGACGTGTAAGACAAAACATACCCTGTAACTGTTACACATGAAATCAGTTCACTTTTTTTTGAGTTTCATTTGTTTCATTCAATTGTGTGTTGGTTTAATTAATTAAATCCCAGATTTCATGTCAGTGTGGTCTAGGAAAAGACATTTTCTGTTAGTATCTCTATGGCTTTACTCTTTTAGTGAAGTCTAATTAGATCTATGCTGATTCTTTCTTCTAAAAATAGAGAAGTTTCCAAGCTCAAAATCATCATTCTATGTATTATTATTACTACCTCATATACAAACTGCTGACAAATGCTTATGTTTTATGAGTGATTTTGAACACCAGAGCAAAACAAGTGGTGCCAAAGAAATGAAGAAATGAAACAGGAAACAACACAAATAGCTCAGGGATCTGGACAGCCAACTCCATCTTGCTAACAAGAAAAGTGACTAAATGCTTAATATCTAAACTTCAGAATAATTTTATTAATCATAAATTGCAGTAATAGGATTATTACTATGAGCAATGTAATATAAAACTCCAATGTGTCTCTGGTCTGCTGGCAGCTTTTTGAAAAGAAAAAGCATCAGAAGGGGGCTGCCACACTCAAAAGCCAGTTTAAAACCTCAGATGAGGCAATGCTGTTGCATGTAAACTAAAAGTTCAGATACTTTCTGCGAGTATACTTTCTCCAAAGATGTTGAGATGTGAAGAAATTTAGCTGTATAAAGCAAATCAAACAACAAGGGTAAATAAACTTAGAAAAATGAAAAATACTTTGAGTACCAAAAGAGAATGTACTGTTAAAACTCTGTATGGGACAATCATGAACTGGGAATGAAGGGGAAAACAGGGTAGGAGGCCCATAATGAAGAACTACAGGATGGGCTCGGTCTGAGATGCCGTTAGAAATCAGGGATGGTTTTGTTTCTGTAGTGTCTATATAACAATTATTGGTTCGTGTGTTAAATTTGACAGCCTGTATTATAATGTTGTAAAAAGATCAAGAAAAATGAAACTACATTTGGACAATCCTAATATTTCCATAACGCATTTCTTGTATAATGACCTCAACTCACACTTGTGCTCCATAGGCATCTTATGGGTATAAAATTAACCAGAATATTCACTGTGTGCTTGTGGCACAGTTGTTAAAGTAGGCATTGCAGATCTTAGAGCAAATCTAATATCTTATTGCATGCAAGCTTAATCAACAGAATTTACAATTGCTCTTGTGTTACCAGATGAAGGACTGATTTTTTTTGTGAGTTGGAAGATAGTTTCTCTAATCCTTATTGCCTTGAAAGGCTCTATTGTTGTTTTCATCACTTGACCCATTACTCTTTTCATAATTTAATTAAATTATAAACTCTCTTGCTGATACTGCTTGCTTGGATATTTTCCCATCATTTTTGGTATGAACTCCTGTTCACCTACTGCCTTTTCAGTTTGCTAATCTGCTTTGCCACAAACATCACTGCTGGAAGTTAGAAGCTTACCATTTAAAGTAAGGTCTGGGTCTATTTTTTGATTTGATACACATTTAACAAAACCAAACCAAAACAAAAGGCTTGATGAAATTGTACCATTTCCTCTACTTTAAGCAAGTGCAAGAAGAATGAATACTTGTCTGTTCTCCCATGATGTGTGGGAGGCGACCTGGGCTGCATTGCAAATGAGTAGAGTAGACAGGCTTTTGGAGGTATGCTGTGAAACAGTCACAGCTCTCCATAACAGGAAAACACTCTTCTCCTTCCTTCAGGAAAATCAGAATAATTTTTGCAGAGTAAAACCAAGTCAGTATCTTTCCAATTACATATCGTGGAAAATATTTGCAACATTTAATTTTCATTTTTACTTCTATTCAATGTATTATGTCTCCAAGCTCCCACCAAAGAGAAAAATCTATCCCCAAAGCTTTAACTGGTACTCCTTCCATAGCACGAGAACTTCAGTAGAGCTGATATTTGTCAATGCAGCAGAAAGCCTTGCTTCTTGCAGAGATCTGAGTGCAAACACTGGCGGAGCCAAGCCAAATGAAGTACTTTGGTTTTTGTTTGTCTAGCCCGGTGCTACCATGCTGGCAACAAGAATGCTCAGTGTGCTCTGCAGTGCTCATTACCACAGTTTCAAGAAAGGAAAAGTAAATGAAAGTGCTTTGTCCATAACAGAATCAACTTCCTACTACCTTTAGACCTAAGCAAGTCTAAAGTCTGGTCAGTGTTTCTTTCACTGTGTTGCTGGAGGGGAACAGTTTTCTCTGTTTCTATTATGTATATCTCAGAATTTCCATTGTAGAACTGGCAGGTGTGTATGGATGCATCAAAGTAATTTCCACAGTAAGAATTATTACATGTAGTCCATTCGCATCATTGCTCTTTGTACATGTAGAAAGTTTTTTCCCTTAAAACTTTGGTCAAAGTCAAATTATTAGCCATGATCATCTGGGCCATATAATTCTTCTTTCATGCTCTGGTTTTCTGTTTGCCTGCTGAAAACAGCAGTTCCTGAACCATTAGAGTTATATATATCAGAAACCTTTCATAATTGAGCTGATTACTGTGAGAAAGGCCAAAGTGAGGGTGCTTGTAAATCAAGTACGGCAATATCATTCTTTTATAGACAATGCACTTGCAATGAAATATCTTCATTGGCTGCCTATCCCTCTTGTGAATTCACTGAATGAAAAAGTAACAGGTATTTTCTTTCTAACATACAATTACTTTTCAACTCCAAGTGTAGCATCAGACCCTTTAAGTGTTCAATGTAAGATATTATCTCTTTCCAGCACCATCCCCTTACTATTATTATTACCTCATTTAACATATAGTACTGTATTTCCAAGGTGACATTTTTCCCATAAAATCACATTCATCACTTCAGAATTCATTGGGATCATTATTTAATTAGCAAACTGTTTTATAATTAATTTTTCTACATATAGTTCTATTATTATTTGTATTGCTGTTTCCCTCACTAACAGACCTCATAATCTTAAAAGCTGTAGACCCATGTAACAAAATATCTGTACTCAAGTACCAAAAGTCTGGTGAAAGGAGTTTAGTCCTGTGTAGTGGTAAGACACACAAATTGAAAGGTACAGGCTGCAGAAGGAATAGAAGGAAAGACAGCAAATTTTACACTGTAATCTATAATCTCATCCTACCATATGCTCTGCAGAGTGTTAATGCACAAAACACAGGAGAATACTGCCCTTTTTCTCTTCTCTTTTGTGGTGGACAGTTATTTTGTTGGCTATGTGGTTTGGATAACTGTGGTGTCATCATGTATCTACATTCAGTATTTCTTACATCATTCAAGCCTGGTGACTGTTAGGAAAGACATCAGTCATTGGAAATTTTCCAGCAGTGTGTTTCTATCCATTTTCGTTTCCATGTACGCACAACTTCAGTAAGATTTACAGAGGTCCCTACCTCTGGCAGGTCTCTTTTACAGCTATAAGTGAAAATACCAGCTTTGTGAGAAAAACAACACAAATTTAAAAAAATCCTTAATTCCCGTGGATAAGAAAGGAAATATAAACTTACATTCAGTTGCTCTACTCCAGGTCACCCCTTCTCTGTGTTTTGCATCTCTGACCATGTGGATTGCACAGCTGGCACCATTTTCCTCCCACATGCTTTCCCTAGCCCAGGGAACAGGTGTGTGTCTGTGTACATGGCAGGAGCTGACTTGCTTCCACACAGGAGAGCAAGGGTTGATGCTTGTGTACAGACTCTGCTCTTTGCCTTCCGATTGCTGAGGCTTGCAAGCAGAGTCTGAATGCTTCCCACATTTGGTCCAGGTGTTTTAAGATGGGGCTGATGTTTTGGTTTAATGTAACAACCAGACTTCCAGTTTGGTATGACTGAATGAAAAGCTGATGGGCTCAGCAACTGAGTCTCTCTCCTGTCTGAGTGGAAAAAAAACATGCTTAGAAAAATCCAGTGGCAACTGCTGTATAAAGTCAGATATCACAAGTTGAAAAAGCATTTGTTCTGCTTCACAGAGCTCCCTAAGGAGATTTTTGAACATAAAAAATGAATTAATGAAAATCTAACTGGTTTTAGTCATAAAACCATAGTTGGGTAAAATACTACTCACGCCATAGAGATCACTAGATCAACATTATATCACCATCTGTATAAGCTTTCTGCATCCCCAGGGCAACATTTGAATCCAGTTTCATTCATCTTGGTCTCTCCCTGTATTAAACTACTGAAAAATGGATGCTCCTTCCCCATGCTATTTGTCTTCCAAATCTCCTCTACTGACACAGATGTGCTATGTCAAACAGCAGCAGTGCAGAGGGGAAAGAAGGGGTGAGCACCCTTCTTTGCTATGTTTAGACTCCAGCCTGTTGTTAACCAGCAAAGGAAATTCTTCAGTTTGAGCACTGAGGGGAGAGAGCCTTCATAACCAATTGCTGTAACTAAACTTCTGTCCCAGTAGTGGCACAGGGGGAAGTTCTATATACACAGATGGTCTCAAAAAAAAACAAATAAAAAAGTAAGATCAAAGCAAATCAAAGGTCTCCATTGCCCAGGATCTAGCCTTTGACAGCTATCAGTAAAAGATGTGTAGGGAGAGTATAAGAGCAAAATGAGCTTGTAGAGGTACATTCCCACAACATTATCCTAGCTTCCAGTGATTTGTTGCTTTCAAAGGAGAGGTGTAATTTTTACAGTTAACAATCACAGAATCATAAAATATTCTGAGTTGGAAAGGACCCACAAGCATCATCAAGTCCAACTCTTGAGTGAATGGTCCATATGGGGGAACAAACCCACAATCTTGGTGGTTTTAGCACCATACTCTAAACAACTGATCTAATCCTTCAGAGAATTTTCTGTAACTTTGTCCAGTTGTTTTCAAACCTATATAAACTCTGATTGCCTACAATGTCCAGTGTCAAGGAAATCTATGGCTCAACTCTGTAATGTGAAACAGCATTTCCTTGTGTTTGTTTTGGAAGCTGTGCCTTTACTTGATACCTTGTAATTCCTGCACTGGAATAGCCTTCCAACCATCATCCCTGCTCTCAATCCTTCATGATATATGTTGTAAGGCCATCACTCATTCCTTTTCCGGGTATAAGAGTACTTCTAGAGTATTTGAGTTTTGTGTTGAAGCCACCTCACACTGCTAATCATCTTTGTTCCTGCCTCTATGTCTTTTCTCAGATAAAAAGTCCAGAACATATAAAAAGTCCTCAGTAGAACAGTACTGAGCCCTGAGATGATGATTTTTCATATCTATTTATTATAAGACAAATACTTTATTCTTCAGTGGTAACTGTAACTCAGAACCTATCCTAGTAGGTGTAAGGGGTAGAGTCCACATTTATCTGTGTTGAATCCCACCTACTAGTTACTATAACTAGGTCTTCCTGCAGTTTCACATAATTTTTAACATCAATTTAAAGCAAAATGATCTGCTGCATCCTGTTCAAAGGATCTTGGTGTAGAAATATTCCCAAGCTGCTATAGTGGAAGAATAATTTTGCCCTTGTCTTAAAGCAGATGTTGTTTTGCCCTTTACAACTAAATAATCTTTTGCCCTACAGATTCTCTGGTAAGATGCTTCTCCCTAATATGTTTGAAAAATGATTTATTGTGCATATTCTTGTCTTTTGCAAGTAGTTTATCAAAATTTCCCCTTTTAGGGAAGGTATTTTTTTTAACCTTCCAGAGCTTATGATCTTAGCTATTTTCCTGAATTGGATACAACCTTAGCACACTGAGATCATCCTCAATCTGTTGCCATTCTACCAGCATTCTTCTTGTCATTTAATGATCTTTCTAAAGACGTGGCATGTATTTGCTCCGTGCCTCTGATACACTATTACTGTGGTTTAACCCAGCAGGCAGCTGAGCACCTCACAGCCATTTGCTCACTCCCTGCAGTGGGGTGGGGGACAGAATTGGAAAACAGGTAAAACTCCCAGGTTGAGATAGAGACAGTTTAATAAGACAGAAAAGGAATGGAAAATAATAATGATAATAATAGTGATAAAAGAATGTACAAAACGAGTGATGCACAGCACAATTGCTCACTGTCAGCTGACTGATGCTCAGCCACTCCTTGAGCAGTAGCAGCCACTCTCTGGCCAGCACTGCTAAACTCTGTATGCTGGGTATGATGCCAGATGTTATGGAATATCGCTTTTGTCAGGTGGGTTTGGCTGTCCTGGCTGTGTCCCCTCCGAACTACTTGTGCAACCCCAGCCTCCTCACTGGCAGGGCACTCTACAAGAACCTGAAAAGTCCTTGACTGTGTAAGCACTGCTCAGCAACAACTAAAACATCTATGTGTTATCAACATTATTTCCATCCTAAATCCAAAATACAACACTGTACCAGCTATTAGGAAGAAAATTAACTCTATTCCAGCCAAACCCAGGACAATTATCTTTAAATGACTTGCATGCCATCTGCAAAGACTTTATTCTTGAAAAGTTTAAAGCTTACTTTTTAATGCAATCCTACATGTTTTTAAACGTACTTTTACATGATTATATTTTGAAATTAGGCACAATGTTATAGATATTGGGTGGTTTTATTGGTCCTGCTAGGGTGTTGGGTCTGAGCCAGTTTTAGTCCCAGTTATGTACTGTCTGTTCCATAATAGCATTTGTGAATCAAGTCCAGTGTTGCTCAGGGCAAAGTAAAGAGCTGACCATCCTACCCAGTGTTTTCTGAGTCCTTGTTCCAAGAGGAAGTAATTAAGAATAACTAAATGCTTAACTCCTGCCACAGCCGTGTTTCCTGTTCTTGCTTCTCATCTCCACCAGGATGTCACAGGTGCTGCTGCATTCCAGTGGATCACTGGGTCATATATGTATTGAATAGGTAACAGAGGAAGGACAGACTCACTAAGCAGTACCAAAAGTAATGGAAATGACAAAGACGACAGAAATATTTCTTAGGCGCTCAGAAAAGTAAATGAAATTTCAAGGCTTGAAACAGACAGACTTTGAAGAATATAGAGATACAGAGCTAGTGTTTGAAGTTAACACTAAAAAAGTTCAAATACATATGAGGGTCTTGCCTGCTTTAGTACTAAATCTGTAGGCAGCTTTGAATGTGTCACCCAAGAGACAGTCTTTGCACTGTATTCCTCTGCAAAGAGAGGCAAGCAGACGGCTGTTCATTAAGGTTGCTTTATTATTGTAGTGGGTTCCACAGAGTCTGATATTCTGTAACAAAACTATAATAATTCATGCAGAAGCCAGACTACCTACAACAGCTAGTGAAGGTAAGAATAGCTAATGGAATGAAAGAGTATTTAAAGAAATGATACAACAAAAAACAGGGATAAACATAAATAAGATGCTTGTCTTTCTAATCTTGAAACATTAGTGCCCATGTTCAGAATGAAAAACTTGCCCAAGACAAGTAGGCCATTGTACTGAGAAATATTGGATGCCTGATGATTTTGAAAAAAAAATATGCCATGTTCACAAATACCTCCCCTGATCTGTTTATTAAAAAGGACAATAAATGACTGAGCAGTAAATATTCAGAGCCTGGGAGATTTTATCAGGCATAATGTTTCTGAAAAAGATTGTATGATACAGTTGGCTGTGGGAAGAACTGCAAGTTCAGATCTTTCTCAGGTCAGCTGATTCTGTTCCTTTTTTAATTCCATATACAGTTGCTATTTAACATTTTACCAATCTTCTGGGAAAGTTTGTCAAACAAAGGTTTTGAACGTGACTTGCACAGATTGCTGACTGCCTTTCACAGCCTCGACATTTTGTGAAATCCTTCACGGGTGACCATGTTTTGTTTTATTTTTAAATGTATTCCATAAAGGAAAAATTCTGAGCTAAGCCACTGTGATTGCGATTGCTCTTAATCAACTTGCAAACAACATACAGAAAAGAATTCATTATATTACTATAGTGAATTCCTGCTCTTTAAGGATAGTGTCATTATGAATAGAGTTTATTGAAACAAAAATGCCTGAATTTATTTATAGATCCTATGTATAAATGAAAGGAGCAAAGTAGTTTGAAAGCAGCCAGTACACTTGCTGTGAGGTTGGTTTTCCTGAAAGTTAGCTGCACGAGGGACAAGTCACTGAGGGTGAGACTTAGTGCTCAGCATTTACTCTATCTAGTGCTGTTGAAGTTTGCAGGAAACCTTCATTCGTATCATGGCAAAAGGAATTCTGACAATGCTAAGCTCTTCTGAAAATATCTAGTTCTAAAAAATGCAGAACACTGCAGCTAATGTTTCATCAGCACTAGGAAGCAGAATTTAAAAATGCTAAGCATTTTGCCCTTGGAAATATAGAAATGTTTTGGAAACCATTATCAGAAGTTCAGGGAGGTTGATTTTGTACCCTGAAGAAGGATGAATACAAAACCTCCCAGTAACATGTTCTCCCTGTGCCACAATTCCTAAAGGTACTTCTCTAAAAAATCCCATTAGATTAGCAAAATACGTTATTACGTGAAGATTCTTTTTATCTGTCTGGGAAGAGCAGCAGCTTAAATAAAAAGAGAACTTTTTTAGACCATATTTAATCTCATGGAAGAAAGATTAGCCAGTTAGTGGTTTCAAATATTTTATACCACTGTGGTAATTTCTGGTGCCAGCATACCACGAACGTTGGTACTGTTTCTCAGAAAGGAATGCTACAGGCCCTGTATATGCTACCAAAAGTTCATGGCTTACAAATCAAGGTACTGGTGTTCCGCTACACTGATGTCAGTCTAGAAGAGCCCCGCAGGAGTCGGTTGAGTTACCCGAGAAGAGTTAGATCAACATCAGACCTTGTATGACAATGTGTAACTCGTTAATCCATTGAAAACAACTAATACCCCAGTAACTCCATCTCTTTTACAGTCAGGGAGTTAGGCATTTCCTGGCCCTGGCATCAGAAATACATCATGTTAATTTCTTGGAAGAACTGCAGAGATTGACTTCTGACAACTTTTGTTATTATTATGACTGTTATTTACTTATGATAATTGGCACACAGTCTGCTAGTCACTGTCCCAGAGAGCTTACTAAAAGCTTTCTCCCTTGTCCATGGACTTCCAAAGGACATGAATTGAAGCTAGGCAGAGTTGCAAGACATTTTCACTTGAGGGTCATATCCTACCATGGAATTTATTTCAAGCTGAGCTGCGTAGGAATTTGGCTCACTTGCACTTTGGCTCACGGTGATGATGCCCGTCAGGTTCATGATGACAAGTGAACAGGAAATTTCACCACTGCGTCATCAGAATGTTTCAGTTTGCTCCAGGTGCAGCGTGGAGCCAACCTCTCTGCAGAAACCTTGAGATGTGATACACAATGAAATCACTGTCTCTCGCTTTCCAAACAGCATGCTTGAATAGGCTGTGGTGAAACCTCCCCAGGGAGACAACGGAAGCCCAATCACTCATTTAGAGCTGGATAGTAGGAAACACTTATGAATATACTGTAGGGAGCAATTCTTCTTGGCAGGGTCTATGTTAAGTGATGTAAGAGGCGGCTTCTCGGCTCTTACTTCTATGCCTTTGAGGATATAGTGTTGCTATTTGCCTTTTTAAGTAGAGGCCTGAGCCTCCGAAGGAATGACACAAAAGAGGAGATAATCAAATAACAGGTTTCCTTGCATGCTTTCTCTGTAATCAAGGAATGTTCAAAAGTGAGATGCTAGGCTAGAGGCAAACACTGACAGAGTTACAAGGAGCTGAGAAGTGAAGAGCTTATTTGTGTCCCTTTAGGTCTGTTTTTGCTATTGCTATGTTTATATTTTCTATTACACCACCAAGCACAGATGCTTTCCTTGAATAACACTGGAAGGTTTTGAATCCATGTCCAAGATTTTTATGTGCTGTGACGTCTACAATAAACTAGCATATAATTATAGCTTTGTAGATTCAAAATGGAAATAGTGCAATTAAAAAACCTGGAAACAAAATATTTGTTACTAATCAGATGGTGTTCAATGACAGATATACAAGTGCTGTAATCATGTTCATGCTAGTTCTTGCTAATCTTCTATCAGTCTTTTTTCAGACTTTTTTCTTCCTCTTCAACAAGTTTTTCATTAAGTAGATGGAGCTCTGCCAGTATCAGCTTTTATTCATATTATTGTAAATGGTGGTTGAAACCTGTGGTATTATTCCTGTTTTCTCCACGTACAACTTAGACGAGCTTTTAGGCTGTTGCCTGAGGGCTTAGTACATCTTGATACCTTTTGCAAAACATTTGAAAAGTTAAAGAACAGTTCTTTCTTTCTTTCTTTCTCTCATTCTGTCTTTATTTCTTTTTCTCTCTCTCTGTCTTTATCTCTCTCTTTATCTCTCTCTTTCTCTCTTTCTTTCTCTCTTTCTTNCCCCTGCCCCTTCCCCCCCCATCTGTCTCTCCTATTTCTTGCCTGCTGCCCCAGGCTCATGTCATCTTCCCTGACTTTAAAAAAAAAAATTAAAATGTATTTGTGATGAGGTAGCAAGGTAATTTGGAACATCTCCCAGCACTCCAGGAAGGTTGTGGTAAAAATCTGAAATACTCACAGTTCACAGTTGCTACAATAGCATACCTACTCCTGCCATTTGTTTGTTCTCTCACCTACAAGCCTGTTCACATGTTAAAATCCTCTCATGTCAAAAATCATGCACACTGTTAAGCTTCATAAAGACAAGAAATGTGAGACACAAGTATTAGCAACCTACTTATATAACAGCATCTGCACTAGGATTTTCTTGTTGCCTTAGGTGGAGTTCAAGTATTTTCTTTTGTATCCCCGCCTTTAGGGACAAAATTACTTAATTGTTACACTTCTGTTTGACTCCAAATCTGAAGTTAGTGCTGTTCAAGTATCCTGCCTATCATTTTAAAGTGTGCCAGACTTTTGATAGCTGTGAAAACTTTTGACAAAATTGTGTTATATAAAAGAAATTCAGGAGTATGGTCAATGGAGTGCTAGGCTGTTCAGTAAATTATGAATGCAGATGTGCTATGGAAATTCCTAAGATACAGTAGATGACACACAAGCCCTGACTGAAACTCACTTCCAATCCTAATCAGGTTGAGAGTGACTCATTCCAAATTTCCAATTCAATGTGTTGTAAACCCACCAAATAACTGCTATAGATGGCAATTTCTGCTCTGTGGCTGCTGAAGGTGCACTCACTGGACTTAGAACAGTGATGTTACCTAGTGTTCCAACTGGGCTTACAAAGGTGAAGGACCTCCAGCAAGTGCAGGTGCTCAGTATTCAACCTGGCACAACATTGTGCTGTTCATCAGGTACCATACTAACAGGGTGCCCCAAAGTATTTTGTTCCCTGAGAAATTAATTGTTCTTCTTTCCTTTCTGCTCTCTTTAAATCATCCTACTTAGCCCAGCTTCACTATACACCTCAAAGCAGTTGCTACTAATCTGGCTTGCAACAGGGCAGCAAAACTTTGCCAGTGCCAGAGCCTCAGAAAAACAGGATGGAAGATGGTGCTGAAAAGCAAGTCAGTTTCTGCTGAGGCAACACGGGCTGTGTCTGCCTTCACTTGTGGCATCGCCTGAGAGCTGTACTTGTCTTGCTCCTCCTGGTCTCTTCCTGCAGCTCTGTTCTGTCTCTGACCACAGGTGGAATAATCAGCCCCCTGGCACAAACTCTCATGATTAGGGAAGCAGACATCAATTTTGCCTATGGGGCAGGTAAGTTCAGAACAGGTTCTTGTTACCTAGTCATGAGCTTCAAGTCTTAGCTCAAAAAGTATGATTTATTTCGGTTGTTTCTGCATCTTCCTTAGCAGGTCACACTGTCACTTACTTCATCTTCCTTTACATAAGTCTAATATTGCTTGACATGGGAGATCACACAATGAGTATATGCATTCCTTTAGGACTGATTATTTAAAGTTGGCTTCCAGCATTTTTTGTGCATGTAATCTGGGACCAAGAGACATGTTTCACCTTAGTGTTTAGGAGATGCTAGATAAAGCGAGGTTGAAAAATGCATGCTGTGTTGAGTGCTGTAATTGCTGACACATTCCTGTGGTATACTTGATCATTAGAACAGCTCACTTAAAACAATATTTTCTTTATAGAAAGGAAGTTGGTAATCGAATTGTTATGCTTCTCTGCTTTGCATTTTCAGTTGAAAATTCAGCTGGAATTCAGTGTATGGCTATTGGTTACCAGAGCACATTGATTCAAATTTTCATTACCCAATTGCAAGCTGATTTGTTGGATGTTGTTTAAGCACTTGGTTGCTGCAGGTTTTCATGTATGCATCTTTTGGATTTTAGCCATGAATGCAGACCATTTGAGAATGCTATAAACTCTAACTACACTATGATTAAAATGGCTGTGACACAGATTTGGATCTGGTCAAGTCTATCCCCAAACCACAGTGACTAAAATGAACTGGTTCTTGAAACTATGCAAGGAAATATATTATGTAAAGTACAAACTTAGCTCTGAAGTATATGAGGCTAAGTGGAGACTTGCCAAAACAACCCATTTTACTGTGTGAAGAAGAGCTAAACCTGTATTATTGATGAGTTTCAAGCACTTGTGGCCGGAATACAAAGTAATAGAGTGAAAGAGTAGTCCTACACAAGTCCTACTTTTTCTCTCTAAGCTGAGAACAACCCAAGTTGTTCCCACTATGCTCTTGCCACTCCCCATCACTCAGGGTCATTGTGCTGGCCTAGTCTTTCTCAGTCTCTGCTGTGACATGCCCTCATCTCACTGCTGCCCTCGCTGCACAACAGCATGTGAGCACCATCTTGTCTTGGGTTGAGCTGGCACAATGCCAACTGCCCAAGAACAGAGAAAAAGGGTTCCTCCCCCGCAACCAGGCAAGAGAAAAAAAAAGAGGGAGAGGAAAAAAAACTTCTAAACCAGGTTTATGCTAAAACTAACTACATGTATTTATACAGAAAAGAGAAAATTAAGAGAAAACTACAATATAACACACACTTACATGTTGGAGATGGCACCTGCACGATTATGGATGAGTGGAAGACTGAGAGGGACAAAGTGACCAACTTCCACGTATGGAAGGTCCAGGAGGACCATCCCCAGCCGGACTGTGACCTAATACCCAGGACTTTGCCTGCAGTTACCCCAGTTCTCTGTTAATGTTGAGATGGAGAGTTCTGTCACCCCTGTTCCTATG